>JAJIBD010003491.1:0-239386 GCA_021461705.1 Cryptotis parvus | reverse complement strand
CCAGATGACTTTACTAGTGAATTTTACCTACATTTAAAGAGGAATTAATACCAATCTTTCTTATATTTATCTTGTTTATCTTCCCGTTTATCTTCTATTTGCTCGGGCGGGCACCAGTAACATCTCCATATGACCTGTCTCATGCAAGTAGAGCCCAAGGGAACCTGCTTGTTCCAGGAACATAAAAAGCCTCAAACCATTCCATCAGGTCATAGCAATGAGGTCTATAATTGAGACAAACTTTCTTATAAGCTTCCAAAAATTAAAAACAGACAAACAAGTGAAAACCAACAGAAGATCTGGCAGTGTCTCCAATCTCATTTTATAAGGGAAGCATTACCCTATACCAGAAACCAAGAGGTGGCCAGAGCGATAGCACAGTGGGGAGGGCGTTTGCCATGCAGCCTACTCGAGTTTGATCTCTGGCATCCCATATGGTTCCCCGAGCACCACCAGGAGTAATTCCTGAGTGCAGAGCCAGGAGTAACCCCCTGAACATTGCTGGATGTGACTCCAAAAAAAAAAAAAAAAAAAAAAAAAAAAAAAAAAAAGATAGGGGCTTTCATCACAAGAAACTTACGGACTAATATCCCTGGCAAACACGGATGTAAAAATGTTCCATTAGGATTTTAGCATGTCCATCCATTTTGCCTATAAATGGATGGACATGGAGAACATCATGTTGAGTGAAATTAGTCAGAAGGAGAGAGATAGATTAGAATGACTGTGTTTATTTGCATGACATAAATATATATGTACATATTACGATACCAATAACCAAGGCCAAGTGAAACATGTATCAGGAGGTCTTGTCAAAGGTGGAAATTATCACAAACGCGGTGGGAGTCAGAGGCTAGGTAAGACAGAAAATGGAACAGTGTGCTAACAATTGTCGAAAGTACTAATACCAACCTAGAACTGAGCATTAAATAGAGGCAAAAAGATACACATGACAGCCCTTTAATGTATGTACTTTTTTTTTTTTTTTTTGCTTTTTGGGGTCACACCCGCAATGCTCAGGGGTTACTCCTGGCTCTGCACTCAGGAATTACTCCTGGCGGTGCTCGAGGGACCATATGGGATGCCGAGAATCAAACCCGGCGGCATGGGCCGGCCGCCATGCAAGGCAAACGCCTCACCCGCTGGGCTATGGCCCCGCCCCAATGTATGTACTTTAATCCACAATCTGGAAGGGAAGGAAAAGAGAAAGAGATAGAAAGGGAAAGAAATAAAGAACCTTCCATGAAGGCGGGCTGGGGGAGGGGGAGGGAACCCGGGACGTTGGTGGTGGGAGATGGGCACTGGTGGAGGGATGGGTGCTGGAACATTGTATGACCAAAACCCAAATATGAACATATTTGTAATTGTATATCTCACGGTGGTATAATAAAATACTTAAAAAAAATTTTAGCAAACCAGATTGAACTATGCAGCAAGAGGAGCATGCACCATGAGCAAATGAGATTTATTCTAGAGATGTTAAAAGGGTTGAACATCTCAAATCAATCAATGTGATGCATCAACATAACAAAATGAAAGGATAAAAACATATGATTTTCTGATAGAAAACATTTGACAGTTTAATAGCCATACAATGATTTTTTTTTAAAAAAAAAACAAGAAATTTTTCCAAGCCCTCTCAATAGGAAGAGCTTGAAGAGCTAACTCAGTCTGTCTGGGAGGGCTCACAGGCTGCAATGCATGTTCTCATGGACCAGCCTCCACTGTCCCAGTTGGATCCCTAGCACCAAATGCCCCCACCCCGCAGCCCCCCACTATTGGGTGTGGTCTTGGTGGCCCTTAGCACCTCACTGCTGGGGTTCTGAACACTGATCCCCACAGACAGCATAGTCAGGCTGCATATCACAAGAGTGACCACTGGTTTTCCTGAGCACTGCTTCAGAAGCCTGGGAAGAGCAAAGCAAGCTCTCAACAAAGAAATGCAACTCCATAACACAAAGGCCATGTTTGACACAGTTACTCCTGGCATCATAGTTCTAGAAAGCTAGAATCTTGCCCTCTAAGAGCAAGAGCAAGAACAAGGCAAAGAGATTCCACTGCTCCACTTCAGTCCACGAAGATAGTGGAAGTCTTACCTAGAGCAGTTAGGCAAGAAAGAACTAAAAATACGTGCAAGTTTTTGAAGTGGTTATACTCCTGTATATAAAAAGAACTCATACAACTTAACAGCAAAACAAGCTGACTTAAAAGTGGTCAGTCTGGTAGTACAGTGGGTAGGGTGCTTGCCTTGCATGTGGCCGATGTGGTTGCGATCCTTGGCACCACCTGTGGTTCCCTGAGCCCCACCAGGTGTGATCCCTGAGTGCAGAGACAGGAGTAAGCCCTAAATGCCACAGGGTGTGACCAGCAAACCCCAAGGATCCCCTCCCCTCAAAAAAAAAAAAAAAAGAGATTGATCATTTAGAATAAGATCAGCCTATCTTATTCTGAACTAGAATGGGTTTGCATATGGTTCCCTGAGCAGCACCAAGAGGGATGCTTGGAATCAGAGCCAAGAATAGAATAGTCCCTGAGTACTACTGGGCGACTCCCCTCCCCCAAAAAAAAAAGCAACAAGATGGAAAGTTCTTTTACAATTCAACCTTGTACTAGATTTATTTTCAAAGTTAGTGTTTGTTTAATTAGCAGGGGCTGGGAGAAGGGAAGAAGGAGTTGGTGGGTTTTTTGTTTCGTGGTGGCAGGCCTCACCCCCTAAGAGACAGGCCTCTGCTCTGAGCTCCTACCCCAGTCTCTTTTCAGGGTATTTGTCTCATAAATGCTTTCTCTTTTACCTTTGCTTTATGCCCATTCTTCTCCCAGGAATCCCAAGGAGAAGCCTTGTTTCCTGTGACTACCTGGCTAATACCTAGTTACCTTCTTAGTTCAGATCTAAAGTGTACTTTTTTTGCTTTTTGTTGTTTTTTTTTTTTTTCGGTGGGGTGCACACCTGGTACTACTCAGGACTTACTCTTGGCTCTGTGTTGGCAGTGTTTGGGGGACCATATGTTGCGGATCAAACTGAGCTTGGCTGCATGTGAGGCAAACTCCCTGTCTGCTGTAATATCTCTCCAACCCCAAAAAGTATGATTTTATTTTAGCCTCCCTTTGTTCTGCTCCACGTCAGAAGTAGGTGTTTTCTGTGTTGTGCTCAACGCTTAGTTGTGTGCTATTACAACTGAATACTATAATCCATAAAAGCCGTGATTTTGGTCTTAACCATTGGTGTATGCCTTCAGTAAAGACTAAAATATTTAGAAGAGTACAGGAAAAGGAAAGGAGGAAGCAAGGGAGGATGAGAGGGAAGAAGGATCCCTCCTTTTCAAAAATTCTTGGATCTCTACAAAGTTCTAAGGGGGAACCTAAATAACATGTCCCGGCCTGGAGAGATAACACAGCAGTTAGGGCACATGGTGCATGGCCTGGTACATGGTCGACCCAGGTTCCATCCCAGCATCCCAGACCTGTCTTCACTCTCCAGTTCAGAGTCGGTAGGGGAATAAGAAACAAGAAGCAGAGATGAAGATAGAATCTAGCCAACTTGCACACAGATTTAGCTCTGCATCTGCATGGAGGGAATTCACATTCTAGCAGCTGGAGTCTCCGTGGAGCTCAGGCTTCCCCCACAGGCAGGGGTGGTGGAGCAGAGCTCTGAGCTTGTCAGTGTCAGCATCCAGACTGAGAACTCAACAGACTCTGAGCTAAGCCTATTGAGAGTCTTCTCCAGAGCTCACCAGTCAGATGAGATGAACCTTCTTTTGAGTAGAGGGGGGGGGGCTCAAAGAAACTGGAAAGGTTTTTCCATTCTACCCCCTCTAGAGAAATTTGGAAATTGGTTGGATGTGCCCAGCCCCACGCCCCATCATGTTTTCTACATTAGCAGTGACCATATGTCTTTGATTGGCCAACACTCCATCTAGTTTATTCCTGCTGTCCTAGCAGTTATTAATTGAATCCTCTTTAGCCCTCAGAAGTAGAGATTACACTAGGAGTCTCTCTACTTTAGAAAATGGAAGTTATGAACTCCTAATGAGCTCTTTCTTAAAATGGGATGATTGAAACTGCATTCTGGGTTCTAGTAAATGCTGAAAACCTGTCCAGGGCAGACTGTTTTCCCACCCGTGCACCTTCCTGCCCTCACCTGCCCACAGACCTGGTGGGGACCCTGCAGTCTGGAACTTTCAGTCTGTTTCATCCTCAGCTTTAAGCCAAGGATACTTATCCTTTTTTAAGCTGTCCCCCTGCATGGGGGAGAAATAACCATCTCAAGGAGCAGTTTCTAGATTAGATTCTCTCTGGTTTAGTTTTGATATTTTCCCTAGAGCTTTACACAGAATAGATGCTCAAGGAGTGTGTATATGTGTGAGTGAGTGTGTGTGTGTGTGTGTTTGTAATGTAATATTGTCTTTTTTTTTTCTTTTTTTGGGTCACACCTGGCAATGCTCAGGGGTTACTTCTTGGCTCTTTGCTCAGGAATTACTCATGGCGGTGCTAGGGGACCATATGGGATGCCGGGGATCGAACCTGGGTTGGCTGTGTGCAAGGCAAACGCCCTACCCATTGTGCTATTGCTCCGACCCTGTAATGTAATACTTTCAATGTAGGGGTTTGTTTGGGGGCTACGCCTAGCAGAACTCGTGGGACCACTTGGTGCTAGGACTTAACCTGGGCTTCTGCACATGAAGCATGCACTGTAACCCTTTAAGTTTCTCCCTAAATCTAGTCTGGGAAGCCAAAAATACATAGCGGAAACACCATCCCTACTTTTATGTTCATAGCAGCATTATTCACAATAGCCAGAATCTGGAAACAACCAGAGTGCCCAAGAATCGATGACTGGATAAAGAAGCTCTGGTACATCTACACAATGGAATATGCATTATGCAGCTGTTAGGAAAAATAAAGTTATGAAATTTGCCTATCAATGGATGGACATGGAGAAGATCATGTTGAGTAAAATTAGTCAGAAGGAGAGAGACAGATATAGAATGACTGCATTTATTTGTAGGACATAAATATATATATATATGTACATATTATGATACCAATATCCAAGGTCAAGTGAAACATGTATCAGGAGGTCTTGTCAAAGGTGGAAATTATCACAAACGTGTGGGAGTCAGAGGCTAGGTAAGACAGAAAATGGAACAGTGTGCTAACAATTTTTTTTTTTTTTTGCTTTTTTGGGTCACACCCCGCCATGCTCAGGGGTTACTCCTGGCTCTGCACTCAGGAATTACTCCTGGCGGTGCTCAGGGGACCATATGGGATGCTGGGGATTGAACCCAGGCCGGCACAGGCAGGCCGCGTGCAAGGCAAACGCCCTACCCGCTGGGCTATCGCTCCAGCCCCGACAATTGTTGAGGGTACTAATGCCAACCTAGAACTGAGCACTAAATACAGGCAAAAAGATACAAATGACAACCCTTTAATGTATGTTCTGTAATCTGCAATCTGGAAGGGAAGGAAAAGAGGAAGGGATAGAAAGGGAAAGAAATAAAGAACCTGCTATTGGAGGTGGGCTGGGGGTGGGGGAGGGAACCGGGTAGTTGGTGGTGGGAAATGGGCACTGGTGGAGGGATGGGTGCTGGAACACTGTATGACCAAAACCCAAATATGAACATCTTTGTAATTGTATATCTCAAGGTGGTATAATAAAATACTTAACAAAAAAAGTTTTCTCCCTAGCCCCTTAAGTGTAGGTTTTATAGTTTACCTGATGTTTCTCAGATCCCTTCTGACCTTCGTCCTCACAGCTCACCCATCAATCCTTTAGTTGTCTTGCCTTTGCCCCTTCCCCCATTTCTTTTCTTTTTTTTTTTTCTCCTTTTTGGGGGGCAGGGTGGGTGGCTCTGCTCTCAGGAATTACTCCTGGCAGTGTTTCAGGGACCATATGAGATGCCAGGGATAGAACTTGGGTTGGTGCATGCAAGGCCACTGCACAGCTTTCCAACTCCCATTTGCACCTGTGACTCCCTTTGAATATCCTGGGGACCAGGGAGGGGCTACATGACCTTCCCAATTAAGCTGCTCTGGTAGAAGATACTGTTTATATTCTGCTGAACTGAATATTTAAGGAAATTTTTCCTAAAATATGCCTTTTTCTCCCCAGACTTCAGAACCCAACTGTGTCTTCATGCACTATATGATGGCTTAAATTGATGTACATATTTATCTTCCATTCAAATAAAATAATTAGTGTTTTGGTTAAGTAGTAATCTTAAAAATGCAACATCAGGAATCCAATTTACTCTCAACTCACCCCTTTTCTCTTAGAGTGAAAGAAAGATGAAATTTTCACTAACAGCATTTTGACTAAAATGTATTGAATACCGATGTCATTGTGGAGCTTAGAGAATGATAAAAGAAAATTATCAACTGAATAGAGTGCCACAATAGAAAAACAATTGTAACTCCTATGTTCAAATCAAAAGAATTCTATTTTGGGAAGAGGAAAGAAAGAAGGAAATTCATAGGCTTTGGAATTAACCAGCTGCTTGATATGCCAGAAATAGTTTTGCCTTTGAAATCAACTTTTGGGAGGAATGTTGTAGCTTCTAACAGAAAAATTTGGTTAGGCCTTTGGAAATTTCTATTTTGCCACCATACCCAGATGTGCTTGGGGAGCATCCCCCTGGCTTAGTGCTTGGTGGGGAGTTGGGGGTTGGGGGGTAGGGTGTTGCTTCCCAGCCTTGCTCAGGGTATCATGTGGTCCTGGGGTACAAAGCTTACAACCCAGCCCCCTTGAGTCATCTCCATGGCCCAGTGCGATCTTTTCTTTTCTCCCCCAATTTATTTAAACACCATGACTTACAAAGTTGTTTGTGGTGATTTGTTGCAGGTATTCAGTGTTCTAACACCAATCCATCCCACCACCACTGTTGCCTTCCTTCCACCATTGTCTCCATTTTCCCAACCAACCCTCAAGCATGCCCCAGTAGCAGGTCCACAGTAATTTATTTTATATTGCTTATTACCATTAAATGGATAATGGAATAATCAAAAAATTATTTTCCTAGAAGAAAATTAGTGAAAATTGTTGTATCTCATCAAGGGCACATTAAGTTCTTGTCTGAGGGTTTGTAAGCTATTGTTGCAAGGTAAGCCGTCTCTGTTAATGTTTTTGTTAGACGAGACTGGTTGGCTTTTATGTCACATCCTAGTGAATCCGGTGTGTTACACTTGGGATGTCAGTCTTGTAGAGTTTGGAGATGTTGCTCCAGAAAATTGAGAATAACTGGGCAGTCTGGCCAGAGGCATAGCAGCAGCTTTGGCATGTGGGAGCAGCTGCCGGGGCTTTGTTTGGGCCAGAGCTAGCCCAGCCTACTCTGAGATCTCTTCAGAGGTCTCAGCCATGAGCAGGTGTCTGAGAAACTTTTGCAGCTAGTTGATCTCTTCTGGTATTTATTTATGAGTCTCTGGGACAAGGTTAGTAGATAAGCTTACATGATGGCATGTGATTCTAGGTCTTTTCCATCTCAAAAGCAAAGAGCTGTTTTCTCATGACCCTGCTCTTCTCCAGAGTTCTTAGGCTGTCTTTTGCACACCGAGTTGATGATGGTCAGTGCCAGCAGTACTAGAAAGGCAAGCAGTGCAGGGGAACAGACCCAGAGCCTCACACTTGCTAGACTGTGCTCATCCCTTAACCTGTCTTCCTGACTCTAAAGAACAAAAACAAACAAACAAAAAACAGCTTGATGTGAAAAGTTTTGTTTATTTTTAAAAAAAGTCCCTTTCTCTTTTATTGTTGCAGTGACTGAGGGTTGCACACACAGTTGTGGTGCTCACACAAGCATTTGTGGCATCTGCCAGAGATCACACACTTTGTTGACTCAGGACCTGTGCTTGCAAGGTCAGTAGCACAGACTGTGCTGTTCTCAGGCTAGATTCTCTTTTTCACTGCCATGGCTCTAACAACATTCTCTTCAAAATCTCTGTCCTGCAAATTTTTTCTTTTGAGGACCCGATTTATATTCTAAGGTCTTGTTAGATATTCTAGGCAGGATGTTCGCAGACCTTTCAATTGTATCCCCTCCCAAACTTAGCTAAATCTTTGTTCCTGCTCTCTCCTGAGGACAGACATCAGCTCCTCCCAGTTCCTTGAGTCAGAAGCTGTTGTCATCGTCAACATTCCCTCACCAAGTCCTCCTCATGGCTGTTCACTTGAGTTCAGGCAATTCTGACTTGACTAAATCCTTTATCCCCGAGTCATCTGGGCCAGTGCACAGTGGGAAAACAGTCACTTTCCTCACTCATTTTCTTTCTTACTGCCTCCAAATACAAATTAACATGACCTTTTTGTTCCCAAAGCTATTTTCATAATAGGTGTTAAGCAGATATTTAATAACTTATTTTGGAGGAGGGGAGCACACCCAGAGGTGCTCGGGGTCTACTCCTGACTGTGTTTATGTATCACTTTTGGCAGGCCTCGGGAACCCTGTGTGTACTGGGATCAAACCAGATTAGCTGCGTGCAAGAGAGACCCATAACCCGTTATCTCTCTGACCTATCCTTCGTCATTTCTTAAGTAGGTTCTTCATTCTGTCCTAATTTGTTTGCCTTTATTCTCATTCTTTCCAATCATCTAGTACTGCTGCCCATAGAGTCCAGTTTAATCAGTTCCATCATTAAAATAAAGCTCAGGCCTGTTTACTTGGTCCTCCAGAAATAGGATTTGGTGCTTGTTTAGAAGATACATTATATTCTTACCACATTTACTCCAGCTCTGCCGCATAATCATGTGATTAGGGAAGATGCCTGGAGTCTCATCAGTGCTCTGGAATTTGTCCGAAAGTGCCTTTCTCATCCCAGGGTCCCTTGGGATCTCTCAGACTAGGATCTGACATCCCCTTTCTTTAGAAGATTTTCCTGGTAACTCCTCTCACAGGCATTTCCTGACATTTATCTGGCCCTTTTTTAGAAGCTTCCCAGTATCATTTATGGCTTCTCTTTCTCATGTAGATCATCAGTTTTTTGAGGTCAGGAATAAGGTTGTGTTCTTAAGCTTTATTTTTGCATAAAATCAAAGGAAAGAGGAGGCTGAGACAGAAGGAAAAGAGGAAAAGGACAACAAAGAAGGAAATCCGGGAACAAGCATATCCTCTAGGTAGTAAATAACATTGTTGAGTAGTTTAGAGTCAGGTTTTATTCTTGTTTTAAGTTTGAAAACAGTAACTACTTCTTTATCTACACTTATCTGCCCTACAACACAAAAACCCCAAAACTGGTTAATTAGTATGATTAAAAAAATAGTAGCAGTTGAAGCTGATTACTGGATGTAATCCGGAAAACAAATTACCCATTTTATTATCTTAAAGAAAGCATTATATGCACTGTGTAAGTTGCTAATTATTTTAAGTGCTAAATAAAATGCTACTCAACCTTCTGAATAACGCTGAAATTTATTTATGTTGATCTTTTATCCTTATGAAATAATAATACATCCTGTTCAGTAAAGTTTTAAGATGCCAGATAGTCTGTTTCAGGTCTCTATAATTCCTTTTTGTTCTCCAAAAGTTCTCCAAAGACAAAATAGAAGCTTGGCTGTGAGGGCATCGCTGCTTGGCAACATTCACTTCCATGCTGCCAAGAAAACTTCCATTAAAAAGAAAAAAAATGGGGATCCAGATTACAGTACAGCAGGTAGGGCGCTTCTGTTGCATGCAGCCTCCCTGGACTCAGTCCCCGGCATCATCAGGAGTAATTCCTGAGTGCAGAGCCAGGCATAATCCCTGAGTACCACCAGATGTGCCGCTGACCCCCACCAAAAACAAAAAATCTCAGAGCTAGAGATAGTGCAGTAGGTAGGGCACTTGCCTTGCATACAGCCAACCTACATTTGATCCCTGGTACCACATATGGTCCCCTAAGCACACTGAAAGTGATTTCAGAGCCATAACCAACCCATGTTTAATGTCTGGCACTGCATATGGTCCCCCAAACACTGCCAGAAGTGATCCCAGAGTGCAGTCAGGATAATCCCTGAGCACCACGGGGTTTGGCCTAGAAATCAGAACCAAAAAATTATATTTTTTAAGAAGATTTGTAATGATAATGTTTGGTGATGTTATCATAGAGCATTTTTTTTAAATTAAACATTTTATACCACCGTAAGATATACAATTACAGCGTTGTTCATGTTTGGAGGTTTCGGTCACATAGTGTTCCAGCACCCGCCCTCCACCAGTGCCCATTTCCCACCACCAATGTCCCCAATTCCCCTCCTCCCTCCCATAGCCTGCCTAAATGGCAGGTTCTTTATCTCTTTTCTTTCTCCCTTTCTCTCCCTTCCTTCTCCTACACATTGTGGGTTGCACTATATACACTTGAAGCCATCATGTGCATTTTTTTGGCCTGTATTTAATGCTCAGTTCTATGTTGGTATCAGCCCTTTCGACATTTATTCACACATGTTCCCTTCTCTGTCTTACCTAACCTCTGACTCCCACATGTTTGTGGTAATCCCACTTTTGGTAAGATCACCTGATATATTTATGCCATGCAAATAAATGCAGTCATTCTATGTCTCTCTCTTTCCTTCTGACTAATTTCACTCAACATGATCCTTTCCATGTCCATCCATTTATAGGCAAATTTCATAACTTCATTTTTCCTAACAGCTGCATAGTATTCCATTGTGTAGATGTACCACAGTTTCCCTTATCCAGTCATCAGTTCTCGGGCACTCTGGTTGTTTCCAGATTCTGGCTATTGTGAATAATGCTGATATGAACATAAAAGGCAGGCAGGCAGGCAGGCAGGCCTGAAACAGATGGTGTTTCCACTGTGTGTTTTTGGCTTCCCAGGGTATATTCCCAGGAGTGGTATGGCTGGGTCAAAAGGGATCTCAGTTTCTAGTCTTTGGAGGAATGTCCATGTTGTTTTCCAGAAAGGTTGTACAAGTTGACATTCCCACCAACAATGTATTAGAGTCCCCTTTTCCCCACATCCACGCCAATGTGGATTTTTACAATGTAAAAGCATCCATTGTTGCTTTTACCCTTTTGAATATGGGCCAGTCTCTGTGGTGTGAGGTGGTATCTCATTGTTGTTTGGATTTGCATCTCTCTGATGATTAGTGATGATGAGCATTTTTTCATATGCCTTTTGGCCATTTGAATTTCTTCCTTGTCAAAGTTTCTGTTCATCTCTTCTCCCCCATTTTTTTATGGGGTTGGCTGTTTTCTTCTTACATAGCTGTACCAGTGCCTGATATATCCTGGATATTAACCCCTTATCAGATGGGTATTGGGTGAATATTCTTTCCCATTCTGTGGACTGCCTTTGTATCTTAGTCACTGTTTCTTTTGAGGTGCAGAAGCTCATAGAGCATTTTTAAGAGACATGCATTTAAACACCCTTAGATTTTAAATAGTTGCTTAATCATGACATATCTTCTTCCTTAATTGTTCTTTGCTTTCTAGCCATGGAGAAGTAAAGTGAACTAAAGTACATCCTTATAAGAAAATAATTATAAATGATCTTTATACATGCAAACTAAAGAGGCGTCAGTGGCGTTGGTGTCCTTGTCAACTCGAACATGGCCGTCAACATTGATTCATTTGAATACCTAACAAACCAGATAGGACGATTACACTTGAAGAGATGTGGCCCACTGCCAGCAATTTCTATCTTCATTGTCTACGCACCAACATCCACATACAAAGAAGATGAAATTGAGAAATTCTACATGGAACTGGAGGAGTTCTATAAAAAAGATCACACCTTCTACAAGATCATAGTCGGTGATTTTAATGCCAAGATAGGACCGAGAAGATCGGCTGAAGAACTCCACATAGGGACCCATGGCCTAGAATGGAACGAACAGGGTGAGAGACTATCTGAGTTCATCATGTCCACCAAGACCATTCATGGAAACTCACAGTTCCAGAAGGCTGAAGCGAAACGTTGGACATGGGAATCTCCCTGGTGGACAGTTGCACAATGAAATTGACCACATCATCTTCAATCGACGGTTTTGTCTGACCGATGTTGCTGTCGTCCCCAAATTCCAAACAGGATAGGAACACCGTCTTCTTTGTGCAAAATTCTACTTCCCACAACGGGGAGAAAAGAACTGCAAAGTTTAAGAAGAGAACTCCCAGAACGGCCACCAACTGGGAACTCTTTGGCACCATTACAGCAACATGGAAAGATACCATCATTGGCGACATCGATGAAGAATACAACCAACTGGTTCAGCACCTCCATGATTGTGCGAAGAATACCGAGAGAGAGAAAGACACAAAAGGACGCCTGTCTTCAGAAACTCTTGAGCTCATTCGCCAACGTGGCAAGGTGCGAGCCTCAGGAGACCAAATGCTAACATCCAAGCTTGCTAAACGGTGCAGAGAAGCGATAAAAGAAGACCTCAAAGACAGAAGAGCAGAAATACTGAAAGATGCAGCAGAAGCCGGGAAAAGCATTCTCACCACCCGTCTGTCCTTCGCCAACTATAAGTCCAAGATGACTGCCCTGCGACGCCCTGATGGATCTATCACATCTTCCAGAAAGGCAGTGGAGAAGATTATCCATGACTTCTACTCAAATCTCTTTGGTAGCCACATCCACCTGCCCACGTACCAAATTCCACAGGATGGATAGGTCACTCCCAACGTTCTCCCTTCTAAAATCCGACATGCCATCTCGTCAGTAAAGAAGGGAACAGCACCAGGCCCAGACAAAGTCAGACCCGAATACCTGAAGAATTTGCCTTTGGTACTTATCAATACATTAGCTCGGCTCTTCACACGCTACCTGACCAAATGCAAGGTACCCTCCCAATGGAAAACCAGCAGGACAGTTTTACTGTTCAAGAAGGGAGACATTCACGACATCTGCAACTATCGCCCCATCGGCCTGTTGTCTGTCATCTACAAGCTGTTTACATGAGTCATCCTGAACAGGATTAGCAGAACACTAGATGAAGGACAACCATGTGAGCAAGCAGGCTTCCGGAAAGGATTCAGCACAATCGACCATATCCACACAGTAACCAAGCTCATCGAGGTTTGTAGGGAGTGCAAGATGCCGCTCTGAGAAATGGAAAGAAATAAAGAACCTGCCATGGAGCAGGGCTGGGGAGGGGGAGGGAACCGGGGGCGTTGGTGGTGGGAGATGGGCACTGGTGGCGGGATGGGTGCTGGGACACTGTATGACCAAAACCCAAATATGAACTTTTATATTGTATATCTTTGTAATTGTAAAAATAAAAAAATTATATAAAAAAAAGATGCTGCTCTGTCTCACATTCATTGATTTACAGAAAGCCTTTGATTCTGTGGAGACTGAAGCAGTCATCAAGCCCCTAGCCAAAACAGGGTGTTCAAACCCAATACATCAAGATCCTTCATGAGCTGTATTACGGATTCACCACCAGGATCTCACCATTCTACAAAGAAGTGATCATTGATGTCAAAAGAGGGGCTCGACAGGTTGATACCATTTCACCAAAATTCTTCAGCGCCACCCTCGAGAACATCATGCGACAATTAGAATGGGAAGGAATGGGAGTGAAGATAGATGGTCGGCAACTACACCACTTCCCGGCTTCGCTGATGACATCGTTCTAATAACACCAAACATTAGCCAAGCGGCACAAATGCTGGCTGACTTCGACAGAGAATGTGGAAAGATAGGTCTACAGATGAATCTCAACAAAACCATGTTTATGAAAAATGAACTAGTACCAGAGGCCCCATTCACTCTCAGTGGAACAAACGTCTCTGAATGCAGCAGTTATGTGTACCTAGGTCAAGAAATCAACATGATGAATGACCTAAAACTTGAGCTTCACAGGAGGAAGAGAGCGGCATGGAATGCCTTCAAAGGCATCAAAAGAAATAGCTAAAAGGACAAAGAACCTCTGGCTCCGGGCACATCTCTTTGACTCCACCATTCTCCCTGCATTAACATACGCCTCAGAGACCTGGGCCCTACAAAAGCAGGATGAGAATGCTATTCCGGTCTCCCAGAGAGGAATCGAAAGAGCTATGCTTGGAATATCATGCCTCACTCAAGTGAGAGAAGAAATCCGAATTCTGACCTCCGTCGCTATTCCAGAATCAGGGATGCTGTCTCGTTTGCCAAGGCATCAAAAATCAAATGGGCTGGACATGTAATGCGATTTGGAGACAACCGCTGGACTAGAGCCGTTACCGACTGGATCTCACGGGATGTCAAAAGATCACGTGGCCGCCCACCTACAAGATGGTCAGACTTCCTTATCAAGACCCTGAAGGAACGGTTTGAGGCTCTTCATATTCCTGAATCAACCAGATGCCATTGGGCTACATTGGCATGTGATAGGGTCCAATGGAAATGTTACTGGCGCCCTCGAGCAAATCGATGAATAACGGGATGGAAGTGATCAAGTGATCAATGATATATATAAGTGGCTATATTTTTTTCCTATTTTCATTCATTAGTGACTTTTCAGTTATTCCAGATATTACCCACCTCAGACATTAAACATGTGCATGACGTGAAATCTCAGCCAAGTTCCCAAACTATTAACCAGTAGATAAACTTAAACAAGCAGAAAATAAGCTGGAAAAAATAGGTAGAGAGAAGTCAGATTTCTTCATCAAGAAGCTTGTCATATGTTATGTTTTTGTTCCAAATGTTTAAGAATTTTTATCAGAGACCAATAGTTTATATAGCTTGTCAAGTACATGATAATGGAGTTTCTACTTAGAGACTTAAAACATTATAACTGTGGCTTTACAATTCCTTCATAGCTTACTTCATTGTCATCCTATTTGTTTTGTGTGTGTGTGCACACTGTGTCTGTGTTTCAGCCTAGCAAACAGGATAGTCTAAAACAAAGTAAAAAAAAAGTGTGGCTATCATAGAATAAAACTGTGGCTTGGGTCATTTTATTGTGGGTTTTTTGAAAAATCTTTTTCTCTTTTTGGGCATCGCTTTGTAATTGATAGCAATAGAGCCCTCTGGATCATTCCTAGGACCATTTCTGCCAACATAACTCATGTGTGACTAATTAAATGATTCTTTTTTATTAAAGACCTGAATTTAACTGTCAGAAATTCAACTGATTTTTTTTTTTTGCTTTTTGGGTCACACCCGGCGACGCTCATGGGTCACTCCTGGCTCTGCACTCAGGAATTACTCCTAGCAGTGCTCAGGTAACCATATGGGATGCTGGGGATCAAACCCGGCCAGCACAGGCCGGCCATGTGCAAGGCAAATGCCCTACCTGCTGGGCTATCGCTCCAGCCCCCAACTGATTTTTCTTTATATCCCACAAATAAATGCGGACATTCTATATCTGTCCTTTTCTCTCTAACTAATTTTACTCAGCATGGTCCTCTCCATGTCCATCCATTTATAGGCAAATTTCATAACTTCATTTTTCCTAACAGCTGCATAGTATTCCATTATGTAGATGTACCAAAAGTTTCTTTTATCTAGTCATTTGTTTTCGGGCTCTCTGGTTGTTTCCAGATTCTAGCTATTCTGAATACTGTCACTATGAACATAAAAGTACAGATGGTGTTTCTGCTGTGTGTTTTTTGGCCTCCCAGGGTATATTCCCAGGAGTCATAAGGCCGTGTCAAATGGGAGCTCAATTTCTAGTTTTTGGAGGAATGTCCATATTGTTTTCTAAAAAGACTGTACCAGTTGACATCCCCACCAACAATGGATGAGAGTCCCTTTCTCCCCGCATCCACACCAGCACTTGTTTTTCTTTTGGATATGTGCTAGTCTCTGTGGTGTGAAATGATATATCATTGTCGTTTTGATTTGCATCTCCCTGATGATTAGTGATGATGAACATTTTTTCATATGCCTTTTGGCCATTTGAATTCTTCTTTGTCGAAGTTTCTGTTCATTTCTCCCCATTTTTTGATGGGCTTGGCAGTTATCTTGTAAAGTTCTACCAGTGCTTGATATATCCTGGATATTAACCCCTTATCAGATGAGCATTGGGTGAATATTCTTTCCCACTCTGTGGACTGTCTTTGTATCTTGGTTACCCTTTCTTTTGAGGTGAAGAAGCTCTTTAATTTCATGTAGTCCCATATGTTTATCTTTGCATCCAATTGCTTCGTTAGTGGTGTTTAATCTTTGAAGATGCCTTTAGCTTCAATGTTGTGGAGGGTTTTTCCTATATTTTCTTCAATGTACTTATGGATTCAGGTCTGATATTGAGATCCTTAATTCATTTTTATCTGACTTTTGTGCATGGTGTTAGACAGAGATCCAAATTCATTTTTTTTTCTACGTAGCTGCCCAGTTTTCTGAGCACCACTTGTTGAAGAGGCTTTCCTTGCTCCATTTCGTACCTTTTGCTCCTTTATCAAAGATTAAATGATCATGTATTTGAGAATGTGTGTCAGGATACTCAACTCTATTCCAGATATCTTAGATATTAAGCAAAACTAGATTGCTCATTTAAATTGGAAAACATTAAAGGCTGTACTTCCCAATGGGGTGAAGTGGGTCACAATGTAAATGTAGAAATAACTAAAAATTGTTATTTATGCAGTGAAATTTTTGTTCCATTTTCATTTGCGGGAACTCCTAGTGGTGTGTGGGGTTTGTGTGTGTGGCGGGGGAGGGTGATGGCCTCCTTGCTCTGCGCTAAAGGAATCGTTTCTGTTGGTGCTTGGGGAGACTCTATAGGGAGATCTGGGCTCAGTCGCTTGAAAGGCAAACACCATGCCCACTGTACTGTCTCTCCATCCTCCTAAACAGTAAACTTTAAAAACAGCAGCTGCTTTCTGTATTCACATCAGCATTGCCAGGCTTTTGCAGTCAAGATATTTGCCTGATGATTAATAAATGGCATCTTTCAGACTGGTGCTTCAGATAAACATCTTTGCGTGTAATGTCACCTTTCGCACTGGTAGACTAATTACTTGCCTGGACACTGACTATTGAAAAGCCACACACAAGTTCAAATTTCATTTGAAAGTGACCCTCACCTTTCTCTCAGTCTCCCAAATAAGCATTATGATGTAGAAGATACTTTTTGTTGGTTTTGAACCTAGTATTTCACTCAATTGTTCTTTCTCTTTCCAGAACTTCCTTATGGCTGGGAGAAAATAGAGGACCCTCAGTATGGAGCGTTACTATGTTGAGTAAGTTTAATACCTTGGCTAATCCTCTCCCATATGTTTTCTTTAATTCCAGAGCTCTGGAGCAAACCAAATGCAGCTCATTGCCCTCCCACAGTCTGTCTAATCTTTCTATTGGAGGAACAAGACAGTAGGGGCCATGAGCTTCGACTCCCTGAATCCAGACTTTGGAGTCGGTATTAAGAGCCAGAAGAAAGTGGCACCTCTAATTAATAGCTAGGGGTGTTATTGCCAGTACAGTTTTCTTGTTTGTTTTTATTTGAGGGGCCATACCTGGCAGTGCTCAGGGCTTGCTCCTGGCTCTGCACTCAGATCTAGCTCCTGGTGGGGTTGGCAGACCACAGGGGGTGCCGTAGATCAAACTGAGATAGGCCCATGCAAGGCAAGTGCCTTACCCCATGCTGGCCTGATGCTACAGACTATAAGAAAGGTGGTTGACAGAAACTGGGAAATGAGGGCAGTAGGTTGGTAGTTAATCGTATTAAAGTTCTTTCCAGCACCACCTCTGTGCAGTTCTGACAGAATAAAAAGATGTGAGGGATAGGATACTGTAAAAATCCAAGGTTTTGAATAGATGATTAAAAGTGTTCTCTATCCTGAGGAAAGTGGTATCCTTTGGGTGTATAAGAATTGCTTCTTACAGAGCTATTGTGGTTACATTTATTTCTTTATATCTTGGGTAGGAGGGGGTGGGTCTTACTCCATGGTACTCATGGCTGCTCCTGGCTCTGTGCTCAGGGATCACTCCTGGCAGTGCTCAGGGGACCCTATGAGGTGCCAGGGATAGAAATGGGGTTGGTTGTAAGCTAGGCAAATTTCTTGTTCTTTATACTATCTCTCACCCCCACTCCACCACAAATATAAATGTTTACACTTTTAAACATAAATGTACAACCCTTGTCTTAGTGGACTACCAGATACCTGCTAGCCAATTAGGATATTATCACTGTCTATATTTCTTTCTCTTTTCTTTATCAATTTCCAGCACTATTATAACCATTGAGATTGTTTTCTTTCCAGATCCTTTAGCTAGAATTTTGGCCTGAGGTATCTAATTTGACCATCTGTATAACTGCATGTAAAACATTGCTGTTTGCAATATAAATTAGATTATTCAGTATAGGCCCAGGATAGGTCCAAACAGTAGTTGCGATGACCTGAAATAATGACGATCCAAATTCACACCCAGGAAAAGCTTATGACTTTATCAGTATCATTACTATTTGTACATTGCAATAATCGACACAGTTAATACCAGCTAGGAGAGCAGGCTTGGGGGTGGAGGGATGGGCAGGAAAGGAAGGTCGGGGCCGGAGTGATAGCCCAGCGGGTAGGGCGTTTGCCTTGCCGCGCGGCCTGTGCCGGCCCTGGGTTTGATCCCCGGCGTCCCATATGGTCCCCCGAGCACCGCCAGGAGTTATTCCTGAGTGCAGAGCCAGGAGAAACCCCAAAAAGGAAAAAAAAAAAGGAAAGGAAGGTCTTTGGTAGTGGGGGCACACTGTAATGGGACTGGTGTTGAATGATGAATATTTGTAACAACTGTACTGTGGAAAACTTTGTACTTTATGAATCACAGTGTTCAAATAAAGGGGCAAACATTTTTTAATTTAAAAAAAAATTTTTTTTAATTGCTACTTATATGGAAGTTAGAAATCTGAACCCACATCCAAGTAGGGAGGAAGTGATATTACCTAAAAAGAATAGTAAAAATGGGAATCTTTTTATTTTGTGGTTGCTTAATTTTGTTTTAAAAATATTCCCCATAGGATGGAGAGAGAGTTCAGGGAGTAAAATGCTTACCTACATGCTGGCTTCCCCCAGTTTGACAACCTGTGGATTAACTTATGGTCTCTCCAGTTGTCACTCCTGAGCACAGAGCCAGGAGAAAGTCCTCAGCACAACCAGGTGTGGGCCAACTTGCCCCAAAGAAATTCCCCATAATGAAAAGATTAAGCCCATTTGATTTACACAGAGAAATTAGGATCATGTCAATCTTTAAAGAGAAAAAGAATAGACAGAAACATGTTGGCATAAACCAGTAATGCTTTCAGGTATTGATGCCTGAAATTACCTGTTATTACTGTTTTAACTCTGTCATTATTTGAATTTAGTCACTGTGATTATAGTGATTTGGGGGAACACTTTCTCTTTTTTGTTTGTTTGGTTTTTGGGCCTCACTCGGTGGTGCCTACTCCTGAGTCTGCATTCAGGAATTATTCCTGGCAGTGCTTAGGGGACCGATAGGATGCCAGGGATTGAACCCTGGCCATTCATATAGAAGGCAAGTACCCTAGCCACTGTACTAGCTCCCGAGCCTCCTGGAATACTTTCTTAAACTCAAACTTGAACCCTAAGAAAACAACTCATTTTGTTTGATCCTTAGCTCTAATAGCAGTGTTAGGATTTGGGTACTTTCAGAAGGCTGTGCTGAATTTATTTTTATATTATTTAACATTTTTTGAGACCATGATTTGAAAAGTATATAGCAGCTCTTTTGATTGTTTTCTTCCCCCCTAAGTGTATTTAGTCACAAACAAGAAACAACTATTTTCCAGGTCACTGGAACTTTTGAAAGCCAAATATGGAACAATTTTGTGAGATTGTCTCAGCTAGTCATTTATTCCGTTTAACCTGACCACCAGTCAACTATGTTTTGACACTTCTGAGATAAAGCTTATTGTTATCTTATTGTTAGCATCAAGTGAATTTCATTGGGGGAGTTGTACACCCTGTGGTTCTCGGGGCTTAACTGGGCTGGGCTCAGGAAAACCTTATAGGATGCTGGGTGTCAAACCCAGATCAACTATGTACAGTGCAAGCGAGCCCCCCACTGTCCTATTGCTCGGGCCCTCCAAATGAACTTGAATTCATGGTCTAGAGGGCAATGTCATTTTCTTGTTACAAAAATCTTAGTCCAAATGATCCTCTCTGTATCATGGAAGTAACTCTAGAGCAAACCCTAAGTTACCTGCTCACAAGTATGATGCAGGAACGTGGAGGAGCCTGCATTAAAGAGAATGGTGAGGGACTGGAGCGATAGTCCAGCCGGGTAGGGTGTTTGCCTTGCATGTGGCCAGACCCAGGTTTGATCCCCGGCATCCCATATGGTCCCCCGAGCACCGCCAGGAGTAATTCCTGAGTAAAGAGCCAGGAGTAACCTCTGAACATTGCCAGGTATGACCCAAAAACCAAAAAAATAAAATAAAATAAAGAGAATGGTGAGTTCAGCAACACAGTTTGTGCGACTATTCCAGGACAAGTTTGCTTTACAGGAGAGTAATTTATCAGATTAAGAAAGACAAGCCCAGGGGCTAGAGCGATAGCCCAGCGGGTAGGGCGTTTGCCTTTGCGCTGCCGGCCTGTGCCGGCCTGGGTTTGATCCTTGGCATCCCATATGCCATATGGTCCCCGAGCACCGCCAGGAGTAATTCCTGAGTGCAAAGCCAGGAATAGCCCCTGAGCATTGCCAGGTGTGACCCAAAAAAGGCAAAAAAAGAAAGAAAGAAAGAAAGAGAGAGAGAGAGAGAGAGAGAGAGAGAGAGAGAGGGAGGGAGGGGGGGAGGGAGGGAGGGAGGGAGGGAGGAGGAGGGAGGGAGGGAGGGAGGGAGGGAGGGAGGAGGAGGGAAGGAAGGAAGGAAGGAAGGAAGGAAGGAAGGAAGGAAGGAAGGAAGGAAGGAAGGAAGGACAGACAGACAAGCCTGGGGCCGGGGCAATAGTCCAGTGGGTAGGGCATTTGCCTTGCATGCGTGCAACCTGGGTTCGATCTCCGGCATCCCATATGGTCCCCCTGAGCACTGCCAGTAGTTTCTGAGTGCAGAGCCAGGAGTAACTCCTGAGCATTGCTAGATGTGACAAAAAAATAAAAAAGAAAAAAGAAAAGAAAGAAAGACAAACCTTAAGATACACGTTAAGATGGAGTCAGCTGAGCGACTCTAATACCCACCTGCCGCACTCAGTTGTCCAAGAATTGTGGGGAGTGCTCATGGGACCCTTTAAATTACTATTTGGGAAATATAAAGAAATTAAAGAAAAAAGATTTTGGAGGTCGGAGCGATAGTCCAGCGGCTAGGGCATTTGCCTTGCTTGCAGCTGACCCGGGTTCAATCCCCGGCATTCCATGTGGTTCCCTGAGCACCGCCAGGAGTAATTCCTGAGTGCAGAGCCAGGAGTAACCTCTGAGCATTGCCAGGTGTGACCCAAAAAAGCAAAATAAAAAAAAAAAAGAAAGAAAGATTTTGTTTGTTGGAATGATTCTTTAAATCCGCATATTGGAACCTGAAAGATGGTGCAGGGGTTAAGGTGCTTGCCGTGTTCACGTCTGAGCCCCCTACGGTCTCTAGAGCACCACCAGGAGTGATCCCTGAGCACAGAGCCAGGAGTAAGCCCTGAGCACAGCCAGGTGTGGCTCCAAACTTGTAAAAATTAAAACAAACAGAGCCTATTAATCACAAAATTTCAGTGCAACTCTGATTCCAGATTTCTTATTATATACTATATGTTCATTTGCTACCCTGACTTAATCTTACTGAGAATATACTATTATTTCCTTTCCCACAGCTAGCTGTATGGAAAACAAAACATTACATCTTAATAATATCATGCATATAAATATTCCATGAAAAGGAAATTGTCTTTGGGGGGTGGCCATTTTTATCTGGGTTGTCTAAGGTGACATACGCAATTACTCCCTTCACTAAAATCTTATATTCTTTTGTCAAACAATTTCCAAGAAAATACTTGCTCATTTGCATACTTCTGCTCTCTTGTCCCACACATTACACAGAGTCTAATTCCAAATTGCTACTTTTTCTGTTCAGTGCTTGGGAGGAACGCGTGAGTCATTCCAGTTGGTGACATTAAAGTGAGCCAAGGTTCTAAACTGGATTATTCTCCATGTGTCCTTTTTCTACGTAGATATTTTTTAAGAGAAATAAACCCAAAACATCTGTGGCTAATAAATAATTTTTCCAAAGTGATACCTAGCATAACACTATCTTCTTTGTTCCAATTTCCTCTTTGTTTTTTTTTCACTCTTTCTCTCCTTCCTTCCCACATGTATAAGGTGCTGCCTACTAAGAAACAGACACATACTCAGAGAAATCAGAGCCCAAAGATGTCAAGTAGAACTTGCCATATTTTTAAGTTCTGAAGCAACATAGCCACATCTGTTGCAAGTTAGTTGTCACTATAAGCCTGCAAAGGCAGTTAGAAAGCTGGAATTCCTCTCAGGGAAGCCTTTATCCTTGGAGGCTGACTTCTCCACTAGCACCACGACCAGTTACAAACGGCAAATGGAGTAAACATGCAGGTTATATTTGTTTGTGTGTGAATTGTATGCTCTTCATCTGCCTAAGGAAAGATGCCATGTTTAATAGCTCAGTCCCTGTGTTCACTATCACTATCTTCCCGTTAATCATCTATTTGCTAGAGCGGGCACCAGTAATATCTCCATATGTCCTGATTCATGCTAGTAGAATCCAAAGGCATCCGCTTGCTCCAGGAACATAAAGAGCCTCAAACCATTATATTAGGTCACTGTAATGACCTAATATAAATGTTACTGGTATTTGGCATATCAAATACTACACGAGCAGCTTACCAGGCTTGCCGTGAAGGTGGCATACCGTTGTAGTCACCTCTAAATAAAGCATATATTGATGAATCGCGCGGCCGCTAGCCGGGCTGTAATAGTCTAGTCTGCTGGGTGGAGTTGTGACAAGAGGGAAGTCCGGATGTGGAAAATGACGGGCCCCAGGAGTAGGGGAGGGTGGTCTGGCTTGTTGTGAGGCACTGCTGGGTGGCAGGCCAGGGTGAGAACCCGCCATGCCTCCCAGGTGCCTCCACGAGCAGCTGGGCACAGGGAGAGCAAGTTAGCAGCTCTGCCCAATGTCTTGTTAAAGTGGGTTCAGTTAGTACCTAACATTTGACTGAATCGTCTTTATTCTTTTTTGTGTGTGTGTTTGGCTGTGGGTAGGAAGGAGGTAGAGGGAGATTATGGATTTTGGGTCCATACCTGACCCTGTTTGGGGCCTATTCCTGGCTCTTTGCTCAGGTGGGACCCCTGGCTATTTGCTGAGGGGCCGTATACAGTTTCAGGATTGGAATCAGGTTTAGCTGCATCCAAGGCAAGTGCCTTGCCTCCTGTTCTATCTTTCCAGCCCTAAAATCCCTATTTTCATTTTCTTTTGGGGATGGTGGTGGAGGGTGGTGGAAGGTGAGTTTTTTTTGTTTGTCTGGGACTTGGGGCCACACCCAACAGTGCTAAAGTTACTCCTGGCCCTGTACCCAATGATCACTCCCAGCCGGGGCCGAGGGGACAATATGGGGTGCCAGAGATCGAATCTGGGTCAGCCACATACAAGGCAGACACTAGAGAATAATTCCCATTGCTTTTGTGGTAGACTTCTGTGTGCACTTGAACGCCTTTTGTACAACAGGCACATTCTTAACCGATCGCCAGAGTAGCCCACACTCTGTTCCCTAAGACAGAGTATATGGACTGACAGTGATTAGGCCCGAGTCCTCTGTCTGTCCTTACTCTCTGCTTGTACTCTTTCCAGGACGCAGTTGTGAATTTTCCCAAACTATAAATACCAGTTCAACTTATGGTATAATTACATCATTCATTTAACAATTATGTAATTATGAAGAACTTTAAGTGTGAAAGATTTTTCTGTGATAGGAGATAAAGTAAATTACTTTCTTAGCTGCTGCTAAATTGATGTGGATGAGTCAGCAGGAAGAGTAATAGTAAAATGTTCCAAGACTTCTGTACTCAGATTTCTTAAAAATGTCCTTACAGCTGTTTCATTTTAGAGAAAGCTCAGTTTAGAATCTTCCTCCCATTGACTGCCTTAAAAAATTGACATACCAGGCCAGAGAGATAGTATAGCAGGTAGGGCCCACCCAAGTTCAATCCCCAGCACACAGATGGTACCCAGAGTCTGCAGGAATGATCCCTGAGCACAGAACTAAGAATAATCTCTGAACATCTCCAGGTGTGGGCCCAAAAATAAGAAGAAAAATTATCCCACTGATTTATCAACAGTTGTAAATACAGTAGACATGAATGAAGCTTCTGTTTCAGAAAACTGCTGTTGACCTGATTGGGTGCTTTTATGGAAAAGCTAACAAATGCTTCAATAGCCTCACTTGCAGGCATCTCGGAGTCAACTTCTCTGTCTTCTATAGCCTACCCATACATATTTGTCCCATATACTGTGGTGATAAAATGGTATAATGTGGTTTAAATATGTTCCTCTTTCTCCTAAGCCAAGATTTCTGTTTTTCTCCATTTTATAGCCACCTTAACCAGAAAACCCAATTTGAAAACCCCGTGGAGGAAGCCAAAAGGAAAAAGCAATTAGGGCAGGCTGATACCGGATCTTCAAAACCAGGTAGAATTTTTTTCTTACTCATCTTTTCTTCTAATCACAAGAAATTTCTTCAAGTATATGCTGAATTTTTTAAAAAATGAATTTGAATCCTATTTAACGAGAATATCGTATTTTCAATTCCGTAAAGATGGGAATAATCTTAAAGCTTTGAACATGTTGAGAAGACAGATCTTTCTCAGACTGCTCAGAGTGAAGGGCTTGATGGGGAAGGGGTAGAAAAACTTCATTATGGATTTGAAGTTATGATTTGCAGACTAGGTTGTTTCCTGGTATTTAAGGCCAAACCAATATTAGATCTCAAATCATTATAAGCTTCTTCCAAGTTAATTGCTTAGGTCTAAAATCAGTAACCATTAAGGAGTCTTCATTAACTGTTATGAACAAGCGCTGCATCCTCCCACCGTGCTATCTGCCTGTCATTGATTTTCAACTGGGATGTAGATAGTAGTATCATATACAGTAAACCTTTATACAGGGGTCACCTCTAGCAAGCCAGGGACACCCAGGACTGTTCCAGTTCCATTTAGGAAATGTTTTTAAAAAACATGGTCTTGAGATTTTGATGAACCCAACCAAATGTATTCTGAATGCTGCCCAGGTTGAGAAAACCCGCCGCCATTCTCTTTCTCCTCCCTGATCCTTACTAACAACCAATTGTGAGGTCATATTGCAGCCTCCCCATTTCTGTTGCCTGACACAACCACTTTCTTTTTTCATTTTCCTTTGATCGGGTCCTAACCAACAAGTTTTAGGTCTTAATCCTGACTCTTGCTCAGGGATCACTCCTGGTGAGGTTTAGGGGACCATACATGAGGTATGGTCTGGGGTAAACAGCATGCAAGGCCAGTGCCCTACGTGCTATACTATCTCTCCAGCTCCATAAATCTCTTTCTTACAATTTTCAAAAACATAGACTTTCATTTTTGCATTTGATGCAGTAATGTTTTTGTTTGGGGGCACACCTGGAGGTGTTCAAAGCTTACTTTTGGTTCTGAGCCCAGGGATCACTCTTGCACTTAGGGATCACTCAGGGGACCATATGGGATGCTGAGGATCAAATCCAAGTTGGTTGCATGCAAGGCAAACGCCCTACCTACTATACTATATCTCTTGCCTCTCAAAGCACCTCCTATATTCCGAGTGCTTTGCTAGGCACTCAGCATTCAAAAATAACTTAGTGTAAGATAGATATTCCCTTGAAAAGATCACAGTTGATATATTCTTGGTCTGGCTTCACAGTGCTGGGGCTCATATTCAGGTCCTCCCACCTGTGAATTATGTATTCGAATGCTGAGCACGTCCTTAGCCCCACCCTATGCAGTTTAATATGAGGAACTGATGGTTTTCAAAATAGAGATAGGTGCCACTTAGAATCAAAGTTAAATGTGCAGTGGGAAGCTGATTGGAATCTCAGCTGCATAGTCTTGGATGAGTTTCCTGCTAAATTCCCTATGGCTAAGAATAGAAACTAATAATAGAAACCACCTTTTGAGGTGGTCCTGAATATGCCGAGTAATTCGTGTAAAGTACTTACAGTGATATCTAGCAATTATAACTCATAAATGGGAGCTCTTGTTGTTGTTATAGAAACATACAAAGTGCAGGGCTGGCATAAATGGGAAGCCTCTGAAAGTCAAGGAGTCTGGGAACTTTCAAAGTAGGGGGCATGTTGAACTGGTTCTTAAAGAGTCAGGCAGTTAACATTTTCATTCTCTTTCTCTATTTTCCTTCTCTTTTCAGTCCTGCAGAGTTGTGATGACCAGGGCTCACAGACATGTGTGGTGTGTGCCTGGTTCATTTCAGTGTGGGGGGGGTGACCGCAAAGTCACACAGCAGGGACAGTGCTCACACAGGTAGCCACAGTACTTGCCAATTGCCACACTTTTTAGTTATGGGGCTTGTACCTGTTCTGGTTGCAGGCGAGTGTGTGTGTGTGTGTGTCTGTGTGTGTGTGTGTGTGTGTGTGTGTGTGTGTGAGAGAGAGACAGAGACAGAGACTGTGCTTCTCCCACGTGCTCTCCAGAGGACTCACTTCCTGGCATGGTGCTCATGCCTCTGTTCTGTTCAGTGGTGCTCCCCAGGGCCCCCTTGCATTGTGGTGCCCACACACCTGCCTGCCCATTGCTGGGGATCCTTTGCACAAACACAATCCCAAACAGTAGAGCTGTTGAGTTCCAGTAGCAGAATCAGAGACACCCAAGTTGTTAGACTCAGGCTTTTCTTTATGGTTTTCTTCTTCCTCTTCTCCCTTGTATGTGTTCCTGCTTAGTTCCATTGACCTTGATTATTGTACCCATACTTTAACCCGGTCGGCTGTGTGCAAGGCAAGAACCCTAACTGCTGTACTCTCTCTCTCTCCGTCCCCATAGATGTAGGTTTTCTAGGCCTCAGTAACCATTCTTCAATTTTCTTAGGGACTAGAGCATAGCGCATGAGGTTGCTAACCAGAAATATGTCAAGATTTGACACCAACATAAGAAAGGTACATTTTACCTAACATCCTGTTCTCAGGTGCCTTTCTGACTCTGGTCATTAAACAAATGTTCTTACCTCCAGTCCTGTGGGGTGCCCTGGTGGACAGATAACTTATGGGCTTGGAACATGCCAATTAAATTACTTGCATTCAGGTTGCCAGTGACTGCCAGTGATGCTCCCGGACGCCCCCTGTGCACACTGACAGGCTGAACTCTGAGCAGCAGCCTCACAAATAGTGTTTTAGTATTTACTGTGGGGAGACGCTGCTCTCTGCAGCATAGTCCTGTACTTCGAAAAGTCCCAAATAGCTTATTTTTAAAGGTACCCAATGCTTTCATTTGAAAGAGATCTGCCAGTCTGGGAGGAATCATAAAGCCAACTTAGACCCGCCCCAGACCTGCCATTGTCTGTCTTCCCAGAGCAATCCTACCTCCTGGGGAGCTGTTTATATTCTGCACAATCCGTCCAGCTGGGCCAGCTGCTGGAAGGATTGCTTTGGTCTCATGGACAGTGAACTTTAATGTTTAGCTCTTAAAACACTGCTATGAGGGATTGTAGCAGGCATGCACAACTAATGGTGAGCTTAATACATGGTCAGGTGGTGGCGAGCTACACACTGAAAACCAGTCCTAGTTCATTCCATTTCTTGGGGAACTAGAAGGGAGCTGCACGCTCCACACCCATTAAAGTGGCTGTAACGGAGAAGACAGACAGTAACAAGTGCTGGCAAGGAGGGAAAGAAATTGGAACCCACCTATGTTGCTAGGAATATAAAAGGGTGCAGCCCCTCAGGAAAGTTTGGCAAGTGTTCAACTGTTAAGTGCAGTCACAACATGTTTATGGTAATTGTTGCAGCTCGACTCTTACAGTACCTAAGAGGAATGAAAGCACAGGCCCACACAATCTTGAATGCGAACACTCATAGCAATGTTACTCACGGTGGCAAGTAGTGGAAACAGTGGAAATCTCCATCCATAAATGGTTTGTAACCATAGGGTGGTATGTTACATGACAAAGGGGTAAAGCATTAACACGTGCTACAAACACAGCTGAACTTAAAAACGCACAGAGTGAAAGTAGATATTCCGAGATCACATAAGATAGTGTATGCTGGGGGACGAGAGGGCTGCTGCTATAATGGTGTTTCTCTTGGTGGGGGGAGAAACTTTTCTAAAATAGGACGATATGCAGAGTTGACTTTTTGGATTTAAACTGGTTAAATTCTATCAGATGTGAATTATATCTCAATAAGACAAAAATAGTTGGGAGGGTATTGGGCTAAGGGGAGTCACAGAAGGAGAGGGACAGACCCAAATGAGCTCTCTCCTCGGTGGGAGATAAAGAAGCACAGTAAGGGAATAGCAAATGGCCAAAGGCTACAGGCCCTGAGGTGCTTACAGGGGGGGGCAGGGATGTGAGACAATGAAGGGGAAACCCTACCATCAACAGCATTGTAAGTAAAATTTACAATGTGCCTAAAATAAGAGGCAAATTGTCATTTTGAAAAATAATCTGAAGACTTTTTGCAAAGCATAAAGCTTCATGATCTGCTTATGTATAGTTTCATCAGTACTTTTTGTGGAGTGAGGAGGCGGTAGGATCTGGTGGAGCTGGGAGTGTTATTATTGCTACTACGGATCACTTTCAGTTCCAGAATCTCCTAAGAAGCCTCTCACAGTAGGCTTTTCAGGTGTGGTGTTTTTCTTTAAGTATCTGCTACATATGAGTGAAAGCGGGAGAAGCAGAAAGCTGCTCTCTCAGCATTCCGTGTCGTTCTTTTCATCAAGAGCATCTTCTGCCCAACTGGGACAGTTGCCTTGATCTGCCCGTGCGGTGTTTTCTACACCCAAGCAGTGGTGTGCTCATGTAAATGACACGATCAGTGTCCCGGCCAGCAGGAGAGCCCAAATGGGGCCCGGATTCAGTCCCCAGCACCCTAAGGTCCCACAGCAGCACCCAAGCACAGAGCCAGGAGTATGCCCCCAAGCACTAGCAGGTTCACCCCATCCCCCAAAAAAGCAACAAAATTGTTCTGTTGAAAAAAGAAAGAAAGAAATGCACAGTTGAGTGTCTGTCCAAGACTTTTGGAAATTTAATAATGCTTAGGTACAGCGTTTGCACTTCGTCTAGTGCATTGTGGGATGAGAGAAAGTAAGTACAAACAGGGCGGCGAGGAAGCAACTGAAAGCTTTAAACTTTCAGATGAAGCAGAAGAGTACAATAAAAGAGAAGGGATTCCATAATTAGCGTTTTCCGTGATTTCATTATGAATTTAAATTTGTAGCATTCCTAATGCTAGAGTGTCTCATTTTCGTTCCTTTTCAGTTGTTTGTATTTAAGGTCTATAAATTGCATGGGAACTCAGCTTTGAGGGGTGTTTTATGATGTTTGTTCCCAAATCCACTTCTTGTTCTGGCACAGATACAGAAAAGTCACACTTCACTCGCGATCCCTCTCAGCTGAAAGGCGTGCTTGTTCGAGCATCTTTAAAAAAAAAGCACCATGGGATTTGGCTTCACCATCATTGGTGGGGATCGACCCGATGAGTTTCTGCAGGTGAAGAATGTGCTGAAGGACGGGCCAGCAGCTCAGGACGGAAGATCTCCCCAGGTGACTCTCGCTCTCAGAACTGCATGCAGACCCATGAGCCCACCCAAAATGACGGTGAAAATTATTTCTGAGGAGAGTGCACTGAATTAGACAGCCGAAGAGACAGATTCCTGTACTCAAATTGTTTAGGCTTTAAATTAGTTGCATGCTGATTTTGATTGAGGACAAGTCATAAGGATCAGCCAAGCACATGCTTTGCATATAGGAGACCCAGGTTCCATCCCAGGCACCTCTTGAAACATATCTCTTAGCTATTGCATATGCTTTTAGGATTTCACAACAGAGATTCACATCCCTTGAGCACCACCAGAGCCTGCTCCCAAGCAGTGCTAGATCACTGCCGGATGTAGCTCCCTCCCCCAAAAGCAAAATATTAATAAAAGGTTAAAAAAAAGTACATAAAACGAACCGTTTTGCAGTACTAAGTCAAAGAGTTCTCATTCAATTCATAAACTGATCTTATTTATAGTACAGTGGGTAGAATTTTGCACCGGCGGACCCAGGTTCAATCCCCAGCATCCCATGTAGTTCCCTGAACACCACCAGGAGTAATTCCTGAGTGCAGAACCAGGAGTAACCCCCTGAGCGCCACCAGGTATCACCCAAAAACAAAGAAACAGAAGAATCATCTTGTTTGATTCTGTTATGTGTAGGCTATGTGTAGGTTACTACGGTTTTCCCCGAGTCTTTAGTAGATAATCATGGGACATTTTTACATAGCAGACAGTGTTTATGACTGAGAAACTAGACAAAATTCAAGAATAGCTACTGATGGAGTGGTGTGTGTGTGTGTGGGGGGGGGGTGAGCATTTTTTTTTCCAGAAAAATTGAGTTTCCTTTTCACTTGCCTTGCTAGACTCTTTCGTTTACCACCATACTTTTGATCATTGCTACAGTATTGACTCATATTTAATGAGGATATGAGATCGTCCATGTTGTGCTTCTGGCATGAGTGTTAGAGTCTTAGAACAAGAAGAATTAAAAGAACCAAGAGTTATATTTATAAAGGAAATTAATTTTAGATTTTCTTTATAATGTTACAAAACGCTAGAGATTAAAATAACTAGTGAGGTTTTGTTTTGTTTTTTTAAGTTCTTTGGCTTTTCAACATTTTGTCCATGATGGATGTGAGGGCAATCTGTCTAGCAAGGCAGGTATCACCCCATTTATCACCAGGGTTGACGTGGCTGATCTGGCTGGCTAGGCGGGTGTCTCCTTCCTCCCTCACCGCTCCATGTGCGCCCTTCCCGAAGCTGCGAGCTCGGTCGAAGAGGACGGCCTTCCCCAATAGAGAGACGGACCAGTCTTTATTTGAGGGTATACGAGTAGCTACACTCCCCTGTGAAAACCTCCAAACATGCTCTCAACATTTTGTCTATGAAACATATCTCTTAAGTATTGTATATGCTATTAGGATTTCATAATAGAGATTTGAATTTGCCTATAACTAATATCTAACTTGAATAGCAGTACAGCACTTGCATGAACATCTGGGCAATGATAATCAGGGGAAAGAAAATCAGAACTTTGTTTCTAATTCTTCTGTCTTCTTAGATGATGGGAGAAATTTCCAAAGACCATTTGTTTTGAATACCATTCATGTTGGGTTGTTTTTTTTTTTTTTTTTTTTTAGCTTACCTGCAATCAGCAAAAATGGAGAGCTTCTTTATTTGGCAGTAACCTTTGAAATAATCATATTCAAATGTACAAGACATTACAGGGAAAATTTTGAAAGTTAAAGCTGCATTAGAAAATGCATAGCTAATAAGTGTCACGCCATCAGAACTCTGCAAGCAGAGTTGGTGCAAAGGCTTTGAAGGGTGCAGAGCTAAGCACTGCAAGGAGGAAGGCAGCCTGTCTTGAGTAATCCTTTCTTTGCTTATGGAGACTTTGTTTTGTCTCTTGTTTTTCCTTTTGAAGTCAGAATTACTTGAAATCATCATTTCAGTAAATCAGCAGTCTCTATAGGAAAAATGAGATGGAAAGAAATCCCATTCATATGTTAACATTCTAATTGTCGATCCTACATTTTCCAAACCAGGACAAAATTTTAAGTACATTGTAGTTATTGCCTTAAATTCAGATAATTAGGTTTGAATGTTTAAAAAGTGTCTGTTTGGACTAGCCAGTGGAGTTCTTTGCAAAACTGTGCCCAGTATATGACCCCTTAAGTATGACTCAGAGGATGTCCTGGCAATAATAATGTGAAATTTTCAGTTATATTTTTTAATAATTCGCTTGATCTTGTGTCATAACCTTTTGCCACAAATACAAGATTTGGGGCCTGAGAGACAGTACTAGGATTAAGGTGCTTCCACTACATGTAGCTGACCCTGGTTAGAATACCTGTCATCTCCCAAGCCCCTCCAGGGGTCACTTCTGAGCACAGAATCCTGAATAGCCCCTGAGCAAGCACTGTTGGGCAGCTCTAAAACCAAACCAAAAATTAATATTTTTTAAAAAAGATTTTCATAAATTTGGAGCCGGAGCTATAGGATAGCGGGTAGGGCATTTCCCTTGCATACAGCCAAGCCGGGTTCAATCCCCAGCATCCCATATGGTTCCCCAGCACCGCCAGGATTAACCCCTCAGCAGAGCTAGGTATGGTCCAAAAAAAAAAAAAAAAAGATTTTATGCATGTGTATATTCTTCTTTAGAGAGGGAACCTGAAAGAGAAACTGACAGACATTTGAGCCCTGTCTTTTCAGCAGTTGGTGTGTAGTAAGAGATTTTTCAGTGACAGTTTGGGGTAGGGAGCAGGACGGGGCCTGAACCAAGGGGCTCTTGCATGCAGTGCTATTCTCTGTTGCTGAGCCCTAAGTTAAATTTACATGTTATACTTAAGTTATCCCCACCCCCCCACAGGATTAGCTTATTTGATCTTTTTAATATTTTTACACATGATTGTGTTTCACCAGGTGACGTTATTGTAGATATCAATGGCAGCTGTGTCCTGGGTCACACCCATGCAGATGTTGTGCAGATGTTTCAGTTGGTACCTGTCAATCAGTATGTAAACCTCACTCTGTGCCGTGGGTATCCACTTCCTGATGACAGTGAAGACCCTGTGGCAGACATCATCTCGGCCACTCCGGTCATCAATGGACAGCCGTTGACCAAGGGAGAAACTTGCGTGAATACTCAGGATTGTAAATCAGGAACAGCGGTTCTGGACCAGAATGGAAAACCAGGACACACCTTCATCAGTGATCGTCTCAATGGCCCATCGGATCCCAGCGAACAGAGAGCATCCATGGCCTCCTCAGGGGGCTCCCAGCCTGAGCTCGTGACTATCCCACTGGTGAAGGGTCCAAAAGGCTTTGGGTTTGCAATTGCTGACAGCCCCACGGGACAGAAGGTGAAAATGATCTTGGATAGTCAGTGGTGCCAAGGCCTCCAGAAAGGGGACATCATTAAGGAAATTTACCATCAAAATGTGCAGAATCTAACACACCTCCAAGTGGTTGAGGTGCTGAAGCAGTTTCCAGTAGGTGCAGACGTGCCCTTGCTGATCTTGAGAGGAGGTGAGGAACAGCCCAGCAAGGCTGACACCATTGTTCATGCATTTCTGCCTGTTAATTGTCCTTCCTTAGGGTCAAAATGCCTCTCTTCCCGCAGACTTAACTGGTAATTAGAGCGTATTTTCCTTACGGTTTCCGACTGTTTCAGTAAGCACTGTCTTTTGCAGCGTTTTTTCTCAGCTATTAGTGGTTTTAGCCATGTCCATTATGGATTTCTTTTCCACTCAGTTCCTTTTAAAATCTGATTTACGACATTCCTGATTAGAGAGGTGTTACAGCATTTTGCTACTTCAAACCCCCCAAAATGCCTTTGATTTAATTTTTTTCTGTTGATGACAGTAATAGAAATGGACTTTTTCAACCTGGGATACTTCATCTGTACCTCTGTAATGTACTAAAGATGTTTTCAAAGAGCTAACAGCTCTGTGAATAAGCAAAATGTTGGATGGAGTGTTAATCTGTTCCGTAAAAGCAGTCATGATCGCTGGTGCTCATAAAGCTTTTATCTTAAGCATTAGAATCTGTCTGGAAATGTTAATTAAGCCCCATCGTGCTTATGTGCGAGAGACCGTTTTTATTTTCAAGGTCATCAGCTGACATGAACTGCTTCCCAGACATTAAAAAATTCAGTTCCAAGGACTAATCACAAAGTTGCATTTTTAATAGGCTTTCTTAAATCCATACCTATGAAGATTCATAGTGTAAAGAATAAAATAGGCCCTTCATTTTTTTTTTTTAAATCCCTCTGACATTTCATTTTCATTTGTGAAGCAGTTGAGCAAGTTAACATCTTTGGAGTATTTCCATCATTCTCATTTCTTTGAACCATTTTTGTTTTACCTCCGAGTCATGTAGTAGGCTCAGTGATCATCTTGTGAGTGCTAGAGAGTCATCCCAGCTTTCCGCAAAAGTTAACAGGCACCTGGATTTGGTGTCACATGGATTTGATGTCAGTTTCCTCCCTTAGTGCTTTGAACTTCTGCTTTATAGGAAAGGAGTGAATCTGTGGGTCATTTGTTTCCCTAATCTATGAAATGGCAATAACATTTATGCTTTCAGATATCATACAAATAAGATCACAGATGTTTAATGCCTTGTATTAGAAGATATAAGATTTACTAGACTACTAAAAAGTTGAAGCTAATTTTAGCATAAATATAGGCAGTATGTGTGTTTTGAAAGTGCTTCCTCTTTCTTTAAAACTGACTCTTTTTTTTTTAAGGTCCTCCTTCACCAACAAAAACTGCCAAAATGGTGAGTATGCAGTGGCCCAAACACAGCAGAGAGACACCACCACGTTCATTGCTTTCTGTAGGAGCAGCTCGTGATTTTGGTGGTGATGGTGATTGTAATCCAGGAGGAGCCAAAGGCAAACTTCCTGGGCTAGTGTCAGAAACCTCAGGAGTGTGTGAGCTAGCAAGTGCTGTGTGCGGCTCCATAATGGTCCTGCCCCCATTGCTTGCAGCCTGTCCTGCCAGGAAGTCTGTGGTCTGACTGGTACAGGTGACATGTCTGAGGACTCACTGAGAGTTTCTTTTACTTTCTTGATATTTCAGAGGAGCAGGAGTAAGAAGCAGCCAAATGATTGGGCAGATAATAAACTTCCATCTTCTCCTTGGCGCCCAAAGAGAAGGCCTGGTAGCTTCACTTCATTTCTCAGGGACTCAGGAAGACCCAGAGTGGCAGTTTTCTACCTTTTCCACCTGTGGACCAGTGAAATAGAGAAATATTTCACACACTGCTGAGGCAGAAATAAAAACCATTATTAATAGTAGGCACCGTTATATATCAACACATGGTCCAACACACTTATATATCAATACCATGCATTAAGCAGCAATACGTTTTGGGTGGACAGACAAGAAATTTCTGTGGACCAGCAATGGTTCATGGATTGGTGGTTAAAAACCTGTGCTCAGAATAATTGGGACCTGAGCTCAGTTTGATTGTTATCAAGGGCATAAACCATGAGACAGAGTTTTTATTGGCAGCCTTTACCCGTGTAGCCTATTTAAGACCCTAAACACAGAATAAGAGCTAAAGAATAGGTAAACACACCACTGCAGTTGTGAAGTGTGCATGTGTAGCTGCTTAAATGTCCACCACTAAATGGACTTAAAGATGGTTGTGTACAAAATCCTGGTGTAGTTCTCACTCGCCTATCTGTCATCTCACAAGAGAAAGCCAGCTCCAAAGCTCAAAGAAAAACCAACGGATACAAAAGGGGCTCATACTTTCTGGCCCACCAGATAGGACACCCAGCAAATTTGGGGTTTTCTGGATCCAAAGGAAGAAGCTCTCTGCACTTGAGCCCCTGCCACTTAGTTCCAGTGAGAACAGAAAACAGTTTCTGCCTTTCCAGTGAAATCGCACTGTGTTTGCCCACGTTTCTCTGCTCCCTATGGTAGTTTCCAACTCTGTGCTGCCGTGTTTCCTCTTGGGTGACTCTGATAGACTCTCCCCGTTTCTGACAGAACCCTAGGCCTGTGGAGTGAAGTCTGATCTGGTCTTCCCTGTTATTGGACAAGATGTGGGTCAGTGAAGGGTCACCTCTGACATAGCGCTGTCCGGAAAAACTGCTGCTCTTCTAATCTAGTCAGCATGGTTTATTCCGTCACTAACGTCTGTAGCGCCCCTCTCCTCACAGTCATTCAGAATAGCAGACAGTCCTCGAAACCATCCATTTTCTTAAAACATTGATTGGATTTCATGGAAATGTTTTTATTAAAGTCATTTTGCTTGACTATTATTTGCAGTAAGTTCTAGCTGAGTAGGGAAATTATGAAAAGATACCACTCTTTCCTTATCTGATTGCCTGGCCTGGTGCATTTTTCCCATAATAAATTGGAATTGGCCACACAGAGTTTTCACAGCATCATCCTCATTTTTTAAACACTCCCTAGTCTCTTTTCTTGGAAAAACATTTTATCTTAAAAGTCTTCACTGAAAGTAAATTTAGTGAGTCAGAAGGGTAAGGCTTACCAAGAATTTCATTTTGTCTTTGTCATTTGTCTTCCCATTGTTCATCGATTTTCTCAAGCGGGCACCAGTAACATCTCCATTCATTGGGAATAAGGTCCATTATTGTTACTGTTTTTGGCATATCGAACACACCACAGGTAGCTTGCCAGGCTCTGCCATGGCTCTGGGTTCATACCAGGGGGCCCAGTGTTTTTCTGTATCATACCTTCAACCATCCAGGGCCCATGGGGCAGAGCCCTGGGTATAGATAAGCCTGTCTCCTGTCTGCCACCTGCCGACACAGCTGGGCACCACAGCCACACCTGCAACACCTCGAGGGGCAGAAGAATTTCATAAAATATAAAATCTGGGGGCCGGAGCGATAGGCCAGCAGGTAGGGCGTTTGCTTTTGCACGCCGCCGGCCTGTGCCGCCCGGGTTCGATCCCCGGCATCCCATATGGTCCCCCGAGCACCGCCAGGAGTCATTCCTGAGTGCAGAGCCAGGAGTAACCCCTGAGCATTGCTGGGTGTGACCCAAAAAAAAAAGCAAAAAAAAAAAAAAAAAAAGATAAAATCTAAAAAAATTAAAATAAAAAAAAAGAATTTGGCGAGGATCCCTCAGAGTCCTTCTGTTGCTGCCTAGCATAGAGTCCTGTCCACCTTCTCAAGGTCGGGTGGGTCTTGTTGGGAGGAAGGGTAAGATTGCTTTCCCAGCTGATATCATCATATGCTTTTCTCTGATTTAAGTTAAATGTCGTTTAACCAAATACATGGCTCTGCATGTTAATTCCTCTGAAACTGCAGACATCTTGTGACCCTGACCCCACCACCCACACAGCTGTAATATGTCTCGGCTCCTGGTTTAGATCATTTACGAACTAGCCAGTCACTAGTTAGTCGCTTCTAAAATACTAAGTAAAGGTCTTTTCATTCCAGAAAATGGACAAGAAAGAAAATTCTGGAAGTTTAGAGGCCATCACTGAGCCTCTTCCCCAGCCTATGCCTTTCCCACCCAGCATCGTCAGGTCAGGATCCCCAAACTGGATCCTTCTGAGGTCTACCTAAAATCCAAAACTTTATATGAAGATAAACGTAAGTACCTGTGGGCTAGTTAAGGACAACCTGCACTAGAAATAATTGGAATATTAGTTTGTTTTGTTGTTTAGATTTGTTTTTAGATTTAGATTTGTTTTACAGGGGGCACAACCTGTAGTGCTCAGGATTTACTCCCTGGCTCTAAGCTCAGGGGTCACTTATGGGGTATCCAGGCTAAAGCCCCCCATTTCAGCTGCGTGCAAGGTAGGTGACCTACCACAGTATTATCTCTCTGGCCCTTGGAGTATTCCTTAAGGAACTAGAACTATACCCCAAAAAAAAGGAGGAGGAGGAGGAAGAAAGGAAGAGGAAGAGGAAAAGAAAAATAAAACTAAAATGGGAGGAAAAAGACCTAGGACAACCCCATCTTTCAAATGTACCTTTTCTTCCAATTTTGCTATCATTCTAGGCTTCTTGGATTTAAATTAAATATTCATTAATTTTCACAATCATGTATTTAGTGCCTCTTCCTGATTGGATGGAAAAGACATATATAGTGGGAGAAGGATAACTAAGCTTAAGATGTACAGCAAGAGAAGTTAATTTTAGGGAAATTGGGATCAAAATAGGAAATGCTCCATTTTTACCAGTGTAGGGGGTGAGAAGTGTCTGATACTGCTTCATGGCTTCATGTAGGACATTGGGATTCATCCAAGCCTTCAAGGTGAAGAGGCATTTATGAAACAGATGTAAAGGTCTGCATCCTGAGTTAGGCATTGCCAGTTAGTTCTGTGACTGGTTGTGACTGCCATTAGAAGCTAAGGGCAGAGTGCAGAGTACAATGCCACCATCCTCAGGAAGCTTGAGTTGGCCACATAACGCAGAGAACTATGTGCTGGTTTTGTCTACACAGACAATATTACTGGCTTATGCCATAGAGAAAGCGTGAAAGCGCGTGAGTTCTGAAGCAGGGGCTGGCTGCGCTGAGGGCGGAGGAAAGGGTAATATGGAAGCAGAAACCCAGAGTCAAAGTCAATTGCTTCTGCTGCTACTGTCTCCATAGTCAGAATTTGGCTCTAAGCAGGATGAATTTTTTCCATTCATTCTTAAGAAATTGAAGTCTACATTAGAAAAGATGAATCTAGGTGGAAATGTTTTATCATTGACTTCATAAACGTTTATGTTATTGACTTCATGCAAATTGAACCAACTTCAAAGCTGTATCTTGATAGTCCTGGAATCAGAAAGACAGAAGCCACGTCTGAGCACAGCAAAGCCATCATTTAGTTTTTAGCGTAATTGTGGAGGTCCCTCTCTTCCCATTTCCTGGTACATTTTTAGGTACTGGTACAAACTGTTCCCTGCTTTAGCCTCAGCTGAGTGGGCTTCAGGGGTCTTTTCCATTTCTAAGCCTCCATGGTTCTAATAGGAATAATTTCTCAGACACTGCTTCTGAGAACATTGGGCTTGACTCATCAGTATAGTGTAGCCCACTTTGCCTACACTCCCTTCTCTTTCGCTTTCTTATAAATAACAAACTCTTTGTACTTGTGTATACACTAATATTTTCCCAGAAAATAAAATTTTCATCATAAATAAAATTTTCATCATAAATAAAATGATGAAAGTTTCCCTGACTTAATATTCTGATTAGTGCTGTCTTTCAGCAGGAGGAAGTCAGCCCTGGAAATTAAGTTGGGGTTTAACTAACCTCACGGCAGAGTTGACTTTCTTTGTAAGATGAGCAGATGACTAGACCTCCCTGTCTCATGCACACAGTTGGACTGTTGCTTAGTTTACTATTTGTCTTGCTTTTTAAGCCACACCTGGCAGTGCTCTGGGCTTAGTCTTGACTCTGTCCTCAAGGATCATGCCTAGTAGTCACAGGGACTATATATCTGGTGCTGGAGATAGAATCACAGTTGGTTTAATATGGACATTCCTCCGAAGACGAGAAATTGAACTCCCATTTAACCCAGCCATACCACTCCTGGGAATCTACTCTGGGAAGCCAAAAATACGCAGCTGAAACACCATCCCTACTTTTATGTTCTTAGCAGCATTATTCACAATAGCCAGAATCTGGAAGCAACCAGAGTGCCCGAAAATCGATGACTGGATAAAGAAGCTTTGGTACATCTACACAATGGAATACTATGCAGCTGTTTGAAAAATTGAAGTTATGAAATTTGCCTATAAATGGATGGACATGGAGAAGATTATGTTGAGTGAAATTAGCCAGAAGGAGAGAGACAGATATAGAATGACTGCATTTATTTGCATGACATAAATATACATGTATATATTATGATACCAATATCCAAGGTCAAGTGAAACATGTATCAGGAGGTTTTTTCAAGGGTGGAAATTATCACAAACCTGTGAGAGTCAGAGGTTAGGTAAGACAGAAAATGGAACAGTGTGCTGACAATTGTCGAGGGTACTAATGCGAACCTAGAACTGAGCATTAAATACAGGCAAAAAGATACACATGTCAACCCTTTAATGTATGTTCTGTAATCTGCAATCTGGAAGGGAAGGAAAAGAGAAAGAGAGAGAAAGGGAAATAAACAAAGAACCTGCCATGGAGGCGGGCTGGGGGGGGGGGGAGGGAACCGGGGACATTGGTGGTGGGAGATGGGCACTGGTGGAGGGATGGATGCTGGAACACTGTATGACCGAAACCCAAGTGTGAACATCTTTGTAACTGTATACCTCATGGTGGTGTGATACAATACTTATTAAAAAACAAAAAAGAATCACAGTTGGTTTGCTTGCAAGGCCAGGACTAGCCCATGTACTATCTCTCCAACCCTGTTAACAGATTTTCTTAAGAGCAATGTGGCCAGGGCGGTAGCTCATCTATAGAGCCCTGGTCTGCTATGTGTGCCCTTTGTCTGATAACCAGCATTACAAAAATTAATTTTAATTTTGTGGGGCCAGATCAGCAGTGCAGCAGATAAGACATTTATTTGCCTTGCACGCAGCTGATCCAACTTTGATCCCCAGCATGTCATATGGTCCCCCTGAGCACTGCCATGAGTGAGTCCTGAGTAGAGAACCAGGAGTGAGCCCTGGACATCGTAGGTCGTGTCCAATAATGTCATTTTGTAGAATTCAGTTAAGTAATTGGTTCACATGGAATTCTCTAGCTTAGGGATAGAACGAAGGTCTTTTATGGGCTCTCTGTTCTTAGGACTTTAAATATTTTACCCATGTATTATTTAGCCTTTGTGCACCTTTCAGATATTTGTATGTATTAAACATGAGTTGGATAATTCTGAAGTTAATATAGTATAGATTTGAAAACATTAGGAGCTAACGGTGAAACCTAATGCCAAGCACAGAGAGGGCAGGTAATAGTTATTCCTAAGTAATCTTAATATAAAGTCCTGCTTGGGTTTCTAAAGAAGGATTTATAGTTAAGTTTTTGATGGGGCTATACTGAGTGTAAATTTTCATATATTAAGAGTTCTGGGGTTATGATACTCTGTAAAATCATCCTATTATTGAGCTTTGTTTTACTTTAAACCCTTCATAATATACCAGAGTATTCGTGTTCAAATGTTTTGATTTTTTTTCTGTAGCTGCAAACACCAAAGATTTGGATGTCTTTCTTCGAAAGCAGGAATCGGGGTTCGGCTTCAGGGTGCTTGGAGGAGATGGACCTGACCAGTCTGTAAGTTTAAATCTTTGGGACCTGATTATTCCTATTGAAACTTGCCTTTTTCTAGGGCCACACCTGGAGTGAGTGGCCGCAGGGCCCCCTCCTGGTGAGCCTCTGCTCAGGCCTGGCACTGCAGTGCCGGAGGAAGGGGCTGGCAGTGCAGGTGCCTCGCTCAAGTCCTAGCTCAGTTCTCCCTCATTCTTGACCTGTGCTTTGCACTAGTGATCTCCCTATACCTGCTAGCACTTTGAAGTTACAATGTGGAAACCGAGAGATTGTACAGTAGGGTATACAGTAGGGTAGGGCACTTACCTTGACTATGACTGACTTGGTTTCATACCCAGCATCCCATATGGTTCTCCGAGCACCAGCAGGAGTATTTCCTGAGTGCAGAGCCAGGAGTAAGCTCTGAGCATTGCTAGGTGTAACCCCAAAACAACCAACCAAACAAAAATAGAGTGGTAGTTAGTTAGAATATAGCGTATGGTTTGTGTCTGTGTTTGTGCCTGTGTGGGAGTGGGGTTGGGGGTCGGGGTGCGCATGCTACACCCTGCAGTGCTCAGGAACTTCTGGTGTCTGTTCATGGGATTATTCTTGAGTGAGCTCAGATGACCATGTGGTATCAGGGGTCAACCAGGGTTATCAGAGGGAAACACAGTCACCTCTGCCTTACCTCTCCAGCCCTGTTTGTTGGACTTTTAAAAAAGACCCTTGTATTTAAGAATTTTATTAGTAGGGGCCAGAGCAATAGTACAGCAGGGAGGGCATTTGCCTTGCAAACAGCCAACTCAGGTTCAATCCCCAGCATCTCATATGGTCCCCCATGCACTGCCAGGAGTATTTCCTAGTGCAGAAACAGGAGTAACCCCTGAGCATTGCCGGGTGTGACCTAAAAAAAAAAAAGAATTTTATTAGTATTAGGAGAAAATGCATTCTATTAGTGAATGAAGTTCTCGGTTAATTTGTTACAGCTAAACTGGAAACTGAAAGTAATACGTTAGGCAGTCAGCTAATTATTACAGAACAATTTGTTTACTTTTATGTGTGTCTAAGTATTTCTTTGACTTTGCCAAACTAGTATTTTGCCCGGGGTAGGAGTGGGAGTTGGTTTGGTTTTGGATTTTGGGCCTCACCCGGCTGTGCTCAAGGCTTACTCCTGATACTGTACTCATGGTCAGTCCTTGTGGTGCTTGGGGGACAATATGTGGTGCCAGGGATCAAATGTAGGTTGGTCATGTGCAAAGCAAGTGCCTTAGCCACTCATTCTGTACCATTCACTCTCACCCTGTTAAAGTGGTCTTCTCTAAGAAAAATGTAATCCAAAGTCCAACCTATCAGTCTCTCTAGCCCCGAAGTGTCCCATAGATGGTTGCGTGAGCCTGTGCATATGATGGTCTGATCTCATCCGTGGGCTGACATTTTCATGCTCAGTGCTTGGTGTGCCATCTCATCCTGCCTTTGAAACTAGAATGTGACACAGTATTTCCATCCAGAAGCAGAAGGACTGTGTTTGCAGAGTATTTAAAATCTAGAGTTTTATTTGTACATGAGTCTCACATAAAGTTAATTTAGAGAACAAATGAAAGGGGTTTTATTTTTAAGCTTTGTTCTCCCTTGGAATAGACAAAGAAGCTGTGCACTTTATAGAATTTCAGAACATATGTAAATTTTCTTTGTGTAATGTCAAAAGAGACTACACTGTTGTCGTGCTTGGAAGTTAGGTAAGTAACAATTATCTCTTAAAATGATAACCTTCTTTCTATTTCTGTATGAAACATCTGATTTAGTTAGTATTAAATGTACTCTAATTAGTCATATCAGTAGCGGAACAATCATCAGAGATGAAGGTTAAGGCGGGTTATTCTACAAAGGACAAGTATAAGATCCATTGGATGGATGTTTTGCTAAACGGTTCGTGGCAACACATGTATTTTTGTCTAATTGCTTCCTATTTTGTTAATAACTTGATAGCATTCATTTCGGCATTTTTCAAATGCACCTCAATCACTTTGGCATTGCTCCGCATCTGTCGTCTCCCGATGTCAAGTTGCAGCAACTGCAACAGCGTCCAGCATTCAGCATGATGTGGCAGGAGACTGTTAACTCACCAGATTGCCATGAACCTCAGGCCACTGCACCCCATTCAGTGCTTACCGTGTTGGGACTTGGGAGCAAGAACATATTGCAGCCATAGCCCTGCACCTCTGCAGGCCGGGGTGCATAGTGGGAGTGTGGAGAGGGATCTCCCAGTTGAGCAGCGTGGAGGGTGCGCTGTTTCCTGAGGGCTTTAGTGGGCTCTCACTTTCAGTAGCGGCTCCACAGAAATGCATTTTCCAAGTCCGATTGCTTTATTCTGTTATAGTCATGCAGGTGGTGGTGTCTTCCTTTCTCCCCCATCCTCTTTCCCTCCCTCTTTTCCTCCCTCCATTTATTCCTTCTTTCCATCCTTCCTCCCTTCTTTCCTATCCCTCTCTCTCCTTTTTCAAGCTTTCCTCTTCTCTCTCCCTTCCTTTCTTCCTCCTTCCCTCCCTCCTTTATTTCTTTCTTCCTTTATTCCTTTCTCTCCCCTCCCTCTTTCATCCCTTCCCCCTCTCTTTCTCTCTCTTCTATCTTTCCTTTATCCCTTTCTCCTCTCTTCCTCCCTCTTTCCTTCCTTCCCTCCTTCCGTATTTCTTTTTCTTTCCTTTCTTCTTGGACCCTGAAGGATCACATGCACACTTATTTGCACTTGCAGATGGGAAAGTGACACCTTCTAATAGGGCCTTTCTGAAATGTGCTCTTTTCCTGTTGAGCTACAGTGCTGTGTTTTGCCCCTCACTATTTTCCTTCCCACTCCTACTGATGTCAGTTGCTGGCTATCTCCTGAGCCACTGACTATCTTTTCAGATCTACATCGGTGCCATCATTCCTCTGGGGGCCGCCGAGAAGGATGGTCGGCCCGAGCTGCCGATGAGTTGATGTGCATTGACGGGATTCCCGTCAAGGGCAAATCCCACAAGCAAGTCCTCGACCTCATGACGACCGCTGCACGCAATGGCCACGTGTTACTTACCGTCAGGAGAAAGATCTTCTCCGGGGTATGTCAGCAGTTCAGACAGAAACAGACTTAGACTTAGTTTTCCTCTATGACTTTCTGCCTATCTTATTCTTTCTTACTATGATTTTATCACTTGTATCACTTGTCTTCCCATTGTTCATCAATTTGCTCAAGCTGGCACCAGTAAAGTCTCCATATGTCCATAAGCAAGTGTAGCCCAAGGGCATCTGCTTGCTCCAGAGACAGGAAGAGCCTCAAACCATTCCTTCAGGTCATAGGAATGAGGTCCATAATTGTTACTTGGTTTTGGCATATCAAATACAACATGGGTAGCTTGTCAGGCTCTGCCATGTAAATGGATAAGCCGGTTAATTATCCATTGTTTTAATCAATAACGGAATATATAGAGATGCATTTCTGTAGTGTTATAGGCTGAAGAGTTCTAATGGTCTGTGGAATGACCGACAGAATGTGCTAAACAGTTCACGGTCCCTGCTTATGAGAAAAGTTCTGGATGTGCTATTTGATAAAAACAGGGAATTGTACTTCCCAGAGCAGTTTCAGGCTGGAGGAAATGTTAGTGAACACAGCTTACCTCTTGGGAAAAATTTGACTTCTACTCGGCTATTTCTCCCTAGTCATGGAACAAGGCTTTGCATATGGTGACTTTTTTGACAGAAGTCATTGTATATGTTGAAAGAGAGGCCATTAATAACTTGGGAGTTTCTAGGAGCTGAAAAGCTGTAAGGCATGCATTAGAGCGGGACTGAGACTCAGGAGTAGACAGGCAGGTTTCAGCTATGAGGAATTTAGCTTTCATATACCCCCCCAAATGGGATGAGGTACTTGAAAATACGCCTAAAAATGTGCAATAGGCAAAAGGCTGGATTAGATCCTTGGTCCATTTCCAACTGTTATATGGTATAACTGTTACATGGTCTATATAAGATTCTGTTATATGGTATGTGAGGTTAGGTTGGGAGTGGGGTGCCACATCTTGAAATGCTCAAGGCTTACTCCTGGCTCTGCACTTAGGGATCACTCCCAGCATACCAAGGGACCATATGGAGTGCCAGGGATCAAACCCCAGATATTTGGTACTTTTTAAGGAAAGCACCCTGGATAAGGTCCTTGGTATAACAGGAGTCATCATGTGGAGTCTTACATTGGATTTTTAAAAATCTTACACTGAATTAAAAACAACATAGGGGCTGGGGATGTAGCTCAATGACAGCTGACAATACAAGCTTTATCCTGGTATTTGTGAGGGTCTGGCTTTGAAGGGTCAAAATGACCAATTGTTAGGTCTCATCAAAGAGGGTATTAAAACCCCTGAAATTAGACAATTAAGAAAACATTAGCTAAAATGAGCTGGGGCTATGCAGTGTTACAAAACCAAATAAAAAGGCAAACTAAAAAGACTGACCAAAGGGCTGGAGCTATCAGCGGGTAGGGCGTTTGCCTTGCACGTGGCCAGCCTGTGCCGGCCCGGGTTTGATCCCCGGCATCCCATATGGTCCCCCAAGCACCGCCAAGAGTAATCCTGAGTGCAGAGCCAGGAGAAACCCCTGAGCATTGTCGGGTGTGACCCAAAAAAGAAAAAAAAATGACTGACCAAAAAAAATGATTTTATATGATTATTTTTTTAGTTGATCACACCAAATAGAAGATCTGTTTGGTATGATCCAGGACACCATTATGGACATAGATGGTATATCCAGGACCCCATTATGGACATAGATATATGGTCAAAAAACCCTGAAATAGAGACACTACAAAGTAATACTGGGGCCGGAGCGATAGCCCAAGGGTAGGGCGTTGCCTTGCACGCAGCAGGCCCATGCCGGCCCAGGTTCGATCCCCGGCATCCCATATGGTCCCCTGAGCACCTCCAGGAGTAATTCCTGAGTGCAGAGCTAGGAGAAACCCCTGAGCATTGCCGGTGTGACCCAAAAAGCAAAAAAAAAAAAAAAAAAAAAAACCCCCAAAACAAAGTAATACTACAATCAGAAACAGGGATGAGCATACCATTGAGTTTGTACTAATGCTGATGAATTTTGTAGATGACAGTATCAGGTTACATCTCTTTGTTTGTCATAGGGGCCACACCTGGTGGTACTGGAGCGAAGTTAGAGCAGTTAATCCATCTGATAAATCCGTCCAGAAACTGCAATGGTAAAGCCTGGGTAAAGCCCATTGCATCAGGCTGATCCGGTACAGACTGGATTGTTCTCAGTTTGCTCCTGGCCAATTTCTTAATCCTGATGGAGTGGCCACTTAGATATCTTAATCCTGATGCAGTGGCCACTTGGACAGTTACTGCACTCAGATTTATCATCTTATTTTTTCAATTTGGGGCTACACCAAGCTGTACTCAGTGGCTACCCGGGCTCAGTACTCGGGTTCACACCTGGAGTGCATAGGGGGTGTGCATAGGGTCAAGTGCTGTTGGCTTAGTGCTCTGGGATCACACCCAGCAGTGTGTAGGGTCAGGTGTGTTGGGGCTGGAACCCCAGCCTCCTGCTTGCATGGCATGTGTTCTAGCCCTTTGGAGCACTTCCCTTCCCACTAAATTTCATTTAAAGCTGTTAAAGCAATACTTACTGTGTTGGTTTTCGTAATCTCATTTAAAGTTCTGTTAAAATTACTAGTTGAGGTTCAAAAGCAAAACTTTGATTTAGAGATAGATCATACAGTAGGCCGGGTATTTGCCTTGCATGCAGCCAAACCAGGTTCAGTCCTAGGCGCTCCATATGGTCCCCTGAGCACAGCCAAGAGTCATCCCTGAAAAGTAAAAACCTCAGTGGAATTAACAAAGGATTTTGAGAGTTTTTCTTTTTAACTACGGAATTACATGAACGCTTTGAAAGTGTTCCCTTGAAGTGAAATAATACTGCTGATGTTTCCAATGAGGAGTATTTCAGATTGGGTCCCAGCCAGGCGCAGAGCAGGGTTCACTGCTGTCCTGTTCTTCGGGTTATTAGAAACTAAAGTTTCCTTGTGCTACCCAGCACAAAAGTACTTGAGTTATCCAAAATTATGATGGCATGGGATGATGGTGGAGGGACCTTGTGTGGTGAGAACTCAGTGCGGCAGCAGCTCTACAGCCCTAAAACACAACTTCACTGCAGTTGTGAACTCTGTATGCCGACAAGAAGCAATACAGAGGTTTGTTTTAATGATGACGTACATAAATTGTAAACGGGTCATGTTTGTTGCAGAGAAAGCAACTGAGGATGAGAGCACCTCCTCTGTCACGGCCGCCCAGAATGGGTCTCCACGCCTGGCCCGGCCAACCCACGAGGCCTACGATGTGGTCTTGCAAACGAAAAGAAAACGAAGGATTTGGTTTTGTCATCCTTACCTCGAAAAACAAGCCGCCTCCTGGAGGTAAGGGCCAGGGCTCCTGTCTCCTGTTCTTCTGCCTTGCTGTGGTAGTTTCCTTGCTGCACCCTCCACCCACCCACCCCCGCCCCAGGCATATGAAGGTAATAGAATTATGTTTAAATTGCCTTCACACTCAACTTATTATAGAGGATGAACATTTTCTTTCTTTGCAGAATCAGGATGTCCTGAACCAACCTTGCAGGCTGTAGGACTCCATGTCAGAGCCCATGATACGGGTCTTAGCCTGGTGTATACACCATATACAAGAGTATTTGGGGATGGTATGGCATGAACATGACCTACAGGATTTATAGAGAGGACAATGCAACAATTTTTTTTCTTTACAAGTGGGGACATAGATTTTTGTTTTTAATTACAGTAAATTATAGAGAGATGAATTGAATGCTGGGAGTAGTTAAGAAATAGAACACATGACACAAACATGCCTTAAGTAGTTCTTTCATTCCGTTTAGTACCTGTCCCTGTCTAGTTCTAAAGTAATTCTTGAATGATAAGAACTTTTCTGCCATTCATATATATTTCATTGAAAAATGAAATTTTTCTCAGAATCTTTAAAAATTAATCTTAATCTCCTGAACCAAGTTTAGCAGAATCATTTTATCTGGCAAGGATGAATGTGTAATATTAATTTCCTTCACAAAAGAGGGATTACCTCTAGAGTGTTTGGGGTTTTTATGATTTACCAAATTAAATATTTGCCTTGTCTCTGTTTCTGAGAAATAATCATTTAGCCAAGAAAAAAGAAAAGAAATAATATTTTTAAAAACCACCTTTAAATGTAAAGTCCAAAAGAATGTAAGATGAGGCAGCAACTTGATATTTCTGCTTCCTGCTTATCTGATCACTTTAGTTTTTCGAGTCAAATGGTAAAAATCTTCAACCCCAGGAAAATGTGCCTTTGCCATTGCCAGTAGGAATTGCTCATATCTGGGATACTGAGATGCTTTTAGACTAGTTAATGACTAAAACCATAGTTTTTTTAAAAAAGAAATCACTTTCAGAAAAGTCTTGGAAAAAATTCAATTTGAAAAACTCTCACTAAAAATAATGCAAGTGTGCAAAGGAAGAAGCGTCTGTGACATGATACTGCAGTATCGGGTCACTGCTCACTGGTACAAGTTTCCATTTTCCAAAAGCGGTTGTCATGGTAACACTTGGAACTAGAACTGCCACCGATGCTATGAGGATGATTGTGTCAGAAAAAGGAAAGGAGCTGCTTGTCGGTGGGTCTTATGTTTTCATTAGAAATAACCCTTTATACAGTCAAATTCCTTTTCTGCTACCATGCTATAATCTGAGGCATTCACCTGAACTCAGGAGGAAAATACAACCATTACTCAGGGCATTCACCATATCCCTTTAATACTAAGGATATTCCTTTTCTTATACTGCAAAAATTAGGGAAGAGTTGGTGTTCATAAAAACAAGCAATTTGGGGCCTGGAATAGTACAACAGGCAAGGCATTTGATTTGCATGTGGCTAACCCACATGCTTTAATCCCTGACATCTCATATGGTCCCCCAAGCACCTCCAGGAATAGTACCTGAATGCAGAGTCAGAAGTAACCTCTGAGCATTGCCAGGTGTTGCCCAAAATCAAAAACAAAAAGCAATTTAGAGTAGTTCAGTAAAGTCAGTTACAGTTCTTTAATATAGTTAAGCTTTTTTATTTTTTTTTTGGGGGGCCATACCCGGCAATGCTCAGGGCCTACTCCTGGCTCTGCATTCAGGAATTACTCCTGGCGGTGCTCGGGGACCATATGGGATGCCAGGGATCGAACCCTGGCCGGCCGCGTGCAAGGCAAACACCCTACCCGCTGGGCTATTGCTCCGGCCCCTAGTTAAGCATATTTTATATCTGGTTAGAATTAAACTTTAGTATGCTAAAATTTAATATGCTGTAATATCTAAGGTGTATATAATATTCATTTATATTTCAGTTTTTAACTTGTTTGTAAGGAGGGTTGTTTGGGCTAGAGCTAGCATGCTCAGGGCTTCTGGCTCTAAGCTCAGGGATCACTCCTGGTAGTGCTCGGGATCACTCCTGGCTCTGTGCTAAGGGATTACTCCTGGCAATGTTCTGGGGACATCTGCCATGCCAGGGACTAAGCCCATGTGCAAGGCAACTGTGTGCAATGCAAGCACATTAACTGCTGTAGTATTTATCAGGCCTCTTTTTAAATTCATTTTTGCATGATCCTCCCAATAGGACTCGGGGATTTAGAGGCTATTCCTGGAACCACTCAGCCAACAAGATGGTCCAGAGCAGTACTATTGGGGACTGTGGTGCTGGAGGCCACAGGGCCACACTCTGCAGTGCTCAAAGGGCCACTTGGAGCGAGCAAAGTCGGGTTCTTGTGCACAGACCCCTATGCCAACTCCACACCTCTCATTTACATTTAAGCCTTAATAATATTTTAGAGTTACTTTTTAGATTGTTTCTTACTTTCTGTGACTTTGCCTACTTTCTGTGACTTTGCCTACCATAATATGGTTAGACCTCCCGTAAGTGTGATGTGGCTGTGCAGTCAGATAGGTTTGAATTCAAGCCCTCCCTTATGCCTTTTCATAACTGCCTCGTCCTGGACAGATGCCATTTCTGTTTCATCTGAGGGTGAGGCCTGAAGGAGATAAAGGACACAGAGATAAGGCCAGAGCTTGTCTTCTTCAGGAATGGTCACTGCTGTTGCTGCTGATGGCTTCTGCTCCCATTATCATCATTATTTTATTTGTCCCTATCTTCACTTTTTTAAATAAGGAACTTGAAGAAGTTTATCAATACTTGAGTAATGAGATGGGAAAGAAAGCCCAATTAAAATGTAAAATTGAGGTAACAGTTCATGTGTGGCAGGAAATGAGTGTTTGCAGCTCATTAATTATCAGTCTGAACGGTAAATTAGACTTTGGTTGTCAATGAATTTTATATAGAGGACTTGATATTTTTATTCACCATGCAAAACCAGAACTGGTAATGTCACTGAAATACCTGCTAATAGCCTCACACAATGCTGAGCCCTGCAGGAATCCTTCATGGCCCGCCTTCATCTCAGAGATGAAAGGTCCTTCCGGGTCCGGCAGTAGGCTTGCTGAGAGTTTTCACTCACAGAGACTGAGTGAGTTGCTGTAAATTGCATCAGAGGGAAGGTTTGGCTCAGAAAGCTATTGGAGGAGGGTATGAGAAGATAATGTAGAGGGTAGGGCCGTGCCTGGCACCAGCCAACCCAGGTTCAATCCCCAGCAGGCCACTTGGATCCCTGAACACTGCCAGGAGTGATTCCTGAGTGCAGAGCCCGAGTAATCCCTGAGCAGAGCAGAGTGTGGCCAAAACAAAACAAGACAGAAAGCTGTTGGTGGAAGCACAGAACAGTCCAGGAGGGTGTTTAGGCTGCAGCCTCCAGGGCTCTATCCCTGGCACTTCATATAAGGTCCCCCGAGGGCCCAGCAGAAGTGATTCCTGAGTGCAAGGCTAGAAAGATGAACACAACTAAGTGTGATAGAAAGGAAGGGGAGGGAGGGCAGGGCAGGGGGGAGGGAGGGAGAGGATAAGGGGGAAGGAAGGCTGGTTATTGATCCTAGTTAAAAAAGAAAACAGGTTCTTATCATAAATTGGTATTGTTTTCTAGTGATATTTATAACAGGAAGTATTCCCACTAATATCCCTCTACCAGATATAAAATTCTGAGACTCAGCCTGACTTTTTTCAAATATCAGGTTTCTAGGTAGATTCCTTCAGCCTGAGATCTGGACTGTGTGAGGGCTGAATGGACAGAATCCTCACACCTCGACTTAGATGCAAAGACTTGGCCAAAAGCGCTTCTGATCTGCTTTTTGTTTCATTTCTGCACTCAGGGCTCCATACACCAAAAGCATGCGCTTTCCACCACCTCCTGGCCTCTCTGTTCCTTTTGTAGCCATTTTGCTGTTACTTAACCCTTCAGGAAGTACCATATTGCTGCTACTTGGCCTTTTGACAACACTGCACGTACCATGCATGAGAGTTGAAACCCCAGACATCAGAGATTATCTATGTTTGATGCTTTTCCAAGACAGCACACACCCCTTTCTGTGTGCCAAGTGGCTGGACGCTTCTCTTCTCAGGGGATTAGCAGGAGCACTGCTTGTGAGTAAATCTTTTCTCTGAAGGAAAATCACTTAGGTATTGATTGAGAAGGTGGCTGAAGGTCCCATCTGAGTCCCCGCCGGCTCCTGTGCTGCTGCTGGTGCTCTTCCCAGCCGCCCCAGCATAGCTCGGTGCTCTTCTAATCATTTTGCTTGTAAGGAAAATGGCCTGATATTTGCCTGATGGAATTCAAAGCAAATGGGCACTTGCTTCTGGCACTGACTGACTCTCTCTGAAGATAAAAATCTCTCACTGAATAATCCTAGGAGAGCCTGGGAAATAGCTCTGCTCTCAGGGAGCTAGGTCCTGGCTGAGACTAACTTCTTGTCCAGATGAAGGGCCATTCAATGTCCTTGCCTCCATCTAGATCCCACTCAGAAATCTCACCGAGGAGCCCAGTTTAACTCTGGAAATGAAACAGTCACAAGCTACCTTAAGATACTGACTCTGCCCAGGGGCCAGAACAATAGTCCACTCAGTATGGGCTCTTGCCTTGGGCACGGCCAACCCAGGTTCCATCTCTGCCATCCCATATGCGAGCCCACCAGGAGTGATCCCTGAGCTCAGAGCCAGCAGTAAGCTTTGAGCACTGACCAGTGTGACCCCCAAACAAAAGATATCCTCCCTGTTTAATCAATAGTTTCAGGAGCCCAAGTTGCTTGACAGTTCACTGATGTAGGCAAAGATGTTCTCAGAATATAGAAAGAACTTCTGCTCTTTTAGTAGGAAGAACCATTACAAGGCCTATTATTAAATGCTAAAAGATACTTGGCTGCATGCCCCAATTGTGTAAAAATTCAGAGTGCGCAAGAAGTGCAGAGGGTCTCAATTATTAGTCTAAGAATGACTTTAGCCTTTTTAGCTGGTAAAAGGAAAGAGAGAAAACCCCAAGAAATGTTGGCAAATGTGTTAGACTCAGCTTCATGTACTAAGGGTGGGATTTTATTCACAGGTCAAATTGTCTTATGTACTTAATGTTCCAATTTCACTCAGCTTTTTGAATTTTAAAAAGATCTGGAGGCATTTCAAAAGAAGAGAAATTAACGCTGCTGTTGACTAAGTGAGATTCATCTTAATGGTCAGCATCTCACTGCTCTTGGGTTTCTGACCATAACCTGGGAGCCCCAAGCCTGAATCAGTTTTGTGGGAGTGAGCGCCCCTTCCACAGAAACACCCTCACTGTGGCAGTTCCTAAGAGAGTTCAAACCCAGTAAAGTCTAAATGGCCAAGAGCAGAGCAGACATGTCAGATCCAAGAGCTGTTACCAGAAGTTTCAGTAAGGTGCCTCAAATACAAGTTTGAAGGTGACAGTATAAAAACAGGAGGAAGGTTTATGGTAATTAGGAAATAACTTATTAGTAATTAGAAGTTATATGCTGACCAGGCATAAAGAGCACCTGTGCCCAATGTGGAAAGTAATAGAGAACTCGATGCAATTGGTTAGAGTAAGTGCATGCCAGGCATTTTTGCTGGTTTTGTCTGTTTTGTTTTGGGGCCACCAGCAGGACTGCTCAGAGGCTACTCCTGGCTCGTACTCAGGGTTGCTCCCCGTGTTCTTTGGGAAACATGTGGTACAGGGTTCAAACCCGGGCTCCCACACCAAAGCATGCACACTGACCCTTTGAGCCATTTCCTGGGCTTCTGCATTTCTCAAGGATTTTCTTATGTTTCATATTGAATTTTAAAATAATGATGATAGGGGCCAGAGCGATAGTACAATGGGTAGGGTGCTTGCCTTGTACATGGTTGACCAGGGTTGATCCTGAGCATCCAAATGGTCCCCGAGCACCGCTAGAATTAATTCCTAAGTCCAGAGCCAGGATTAATGCCTGAGCATTGCTGGGTATGATTCAAAAAAGCAAAAAAAATGATTTTAAAAATAATAAAACTGATGATAGATCACAGACAGGTATCCACTATATCATTGTGACGCCTAAGTTCACCCAAACTCAATGAGAGTTGCTGAGACCAGAACCCAGGAGAGATGAACAGGAAGTTTTATTCCAAATGCACTGCAGTGGGCCTCTGACCCGCGACAAATGACTCATACTGCAGTCACATGTATCCCCTAAAACTGCTCTCTAGGGTGTCAATTAAGAGTCTGCGGGATTAACTGCTATCTGGATTCAAAGAAAGCATTTCCCACATACTGATGAGATGAGAGGGGAACAAGATATGGTCAGAGTCATTTATCCAGAGGGAGGAAATGGTTTCTTACACTGCTCAGGGTCAGGGTCACTTATCAGGAGTCTGCACATAGGGTCGCCCACACATTCCTGGGTCTCTCTATCAGGGACTTACAGAGTCAGCACAAGTGGGTGCCCATAGATTCCAGGGATACACTTTGAACCTTTCCTTGGCCCCACAGTATGCTGTACTAGCTGGTATAAATATTCTCCCATGCTACAGTATGTGGATGAAGTTTCCTTGACCAGTTCAGTATGATAGCAGACTATAGCACATTATTGGTATAGAACACTGTAGCTTGGTTTCTGGGCTGTGCCTGACACTGCTCAGGGCTTACTCTTGGCGAAGCACAGAGTACCCTGATGGTTTAGGGGATTGAACCTGGGTCAGGTTAGTGCAAAGCAAGTGCCTTACCCGCTTTACTGTCTCTCCAGCTCCACATCATAAATAATTCTTTAACCTGCTTCACTCCCCATAGTTATTCCTCATAAAATTGGCCGAGTCATCGAAGGAAGTCCCGCAGACCGCTGTGGCAAGTTGAAAGTTGGCGATCACATCTCAGCAGTAAACGGGCAGTCCATTGTTGAGCTGTCCCACGATAACATAGTCCAGCTGATCAAGGACGCTGGCGTCAGTGTCACACTGACGGTCATTCCGGAGGACGGTAAGTAGCCGGCCCTCCTGCAGCAGGCCTCGGGGTACGGTGCCCACAGAAGGCAGGGGCTTTCCCCACACTGACCACCATGGCGAGATCATTAATAGACCCTCCAGCCCCATCTCTCCCCTTTGCCACCAAGTGAATCTGAGACGGTTTAGTATAAATTTGGCAGCAGCTCCAGGAAAACAAGCTGGTGAGTAGTGGCATCTCTTTCTGTGCAGTAGTCCAGAAGCCAGCACCCAGAAGTGGAAAGGACTGGTCATATTTCAGATCTTCTTTTCTCAAGGCATGGTTTATTATTATTTTTTTTTAATTATACCACCATGAGATATACAATTACAAAGAAGTTCATATTTGGGTTTTGGTCTTACAGTGTTCCAGCACCCATCCCTCCACCAGTGCCCATTTCCCACCACCATGTCCCCAGTTCCCTCCCCCACTCCCCTAGCCTGCCTCTATGGCAGGTTCTTATCTCTTTTTTCTCTTTCTCTTTCTCTCTTCCTTCTCTTACACTCTGTGGATTACAATACATACATTTAGAAGTTATCATGTATATCCTTTGGCCTGTATTCAATGCTCAGTTCTAGGCTGGTATTATCATTTTTGACCATTATTAGCACACTGTTCCCTTCTCTGTCTTACCTAACCTCTGACTCCCACACGTTTGTTTAATTTTCACCTTTGATAAGACCTCCCTATCCATGTTTCGCCTGACCTTGGATATTGGTATCATCATAGGTGTATATATCTATGTCATGCAAATAAATGCAGTCATTCTCTATCAGTCTTTTTCCTTCTGGCTAATTTCACTCAACATGATCCTTCCATGTCCATCCGTTTATAGGCAAATTTCATAACTTCATTTTTCCTAACAGCTGCATAGTATTCCATTGTGTAGATGTACCAAAGTTTCTTTATCCAGTCATCAGTTCTCGGGCATACTGGTTGTTTCCAGGTTCTGGCTATTGTGAATAGTGCTGCTATTAAAATAAAGGTGCAGAAGGTGTTTTTGCTGTGTGTTTTTGGCTTCCCAGGGTATATTCCCAAGAGTGGTATGGCTGGGTCAAATGGGAGTTCGATGTCTAGTCTTTGGAGGAATATCCATATTGTTTTCCACAAAGGTTGTACCAGTTGACATTCCCACCAACAATGGATGAGAGTCCTTTTCTCCCCACATCCATGCCAGCATTTGTTGTTCTTGCTCTTTTGGATATGTGCCAGTCTCTGTGGTGTGAGATGATACCTCATTGTTGTTTTGATTTGCATCTCTCTGATGATTAGTGATGATGAGCATTTTTTCATCTGTCAAGGCCTGGTTTAAATCTCCCACTTGAGTGTGAGAAATCCTCTAGCTCCTCAAAGCAAGTGACTGTTGAACCCAAGCCCTTGGTGGGGCCGTGCCTGAGTGCCTTTCCTCAGGGCAGGCTCTGTCCCAGGCAGTGGGGAGGGAATGGCAAGGGAGGTACAGGAAATAGGGCAGGATACGCATTTGGCATCTTGCCTTTCTTGAAAGCTGCCTTTTGATCATTAAGAATTTCTAATTAGGAAACATTCGTGATAGAACTCGTTCATGTTCTTTACTCATGAACTACAAGGTAACCATTACATAATGTTCATTTCCTTTTTTCTAATTTTGCAAAACCAGCTAGACAACAAAAACAGCAAGTTATGAAGGTTCAGGTTTTGACACTCAGATTCCTTATCATTTCATGAATGTATTGCTCCCGTTTCCCCACTGTGGTCCTTACTCTGCTTATTGTGCAGGTCTTTTGTTCCTTGACTCTCTTATTTCTGCCCTGCACCTTATGTTTGTTCAGGCACACCTGGAGTTGGGTTCTAGCGTACCTCCATAGAGCAGGGATTGCACATTAGTGAGTCACAGCAACCTTCTGGTTCCCTGGTGCATGTGAAAATTATGTTTCACTAGATTGTACTCTGCTAAGTGTGCAATACTATTGTGTCTGGAAACAATTCACATAAAACATAAGAATTGTAGGGGCTGGTTGCCGGAGCGATAGTACCGTGTGTCAGGGAGCTCCGCCGGGTCCCGACAGTGCCGGGAAGCAAGTTCCCTTCTACCTCCGGAGCCGGCGAGGAATGGATGAAAACTCAGGAATCCGATGCAGTTTTAAAAGGCTTTACTTATCACAGGTTCAGGCATACAAATCAGCAAAAGGAAAAGCCCGGTGCTTAGGATTCCAGGCTAGAACCCCAGCCATGGGTAGGCCAAGATGGCGGCCACCTTGTGTAAAAGCCCTGTAAAAGGAGAAGAAGACAAGACTCCCAAGAAGGGTGAGCGCTCACAAAGAGAGAGCCCAAAAAGAAGTGCGCGAGAGAGGAAGCAGGCTAGTATTATACCCCTGCAACTCAGACTTCCCTCCCACTGTTATGGAAAGCAGGGAGGGTCAAATGCCCTAAGGGAATCTCTCCCAGCACCTCACCTAGGTCCTTTTATATGCTAATGTTTTGAGCCAAGATCTGCCTGGAAATGCCTTTATAGGGTAGAGAAGGGGGTTTCTGAGATAGCATGTCTCTGTACCAAAGACTAATACTAATGCCAGTTAAATATTTCTCCAAGCCTTCACAAGTCTCTTCTACTTCATGGTAGTTTTGTATTTTAGTTGCCTTTGAGTATATCAGGAAGCCATGCTTGTTTGCTTGGAGGCAAACAGCATTTCTCTCTGGTCTAATTACTTAGAGATCCAATGTGGCCAGGTAAATATGCTGGTAAGATCTAGCTAGTCCCATGATGATTATGGTAGCATGGGAGAATATTTATACCAGCTAGTACAGCATACATGGTCAGATAAACTGCCACATTTAGACTACCCCCTTATCTACGAAGTGATTTGCAGGCGGCAATTCAGAGCAGATGCAGCAGCCCTTAGAGGAGTCCTGCAACACAGTGGGTAGGCCATTTCTAACCTAGATTCAATCCCAGTATCCCATGTGGGATCAGTCCCCTGAGCACTGCCAGGAGTAACTCACTGAATGCAGAGGCAGGAGGAAGTCCTGCGCACCACTAGGTGTGGCCCCCAAACAAGAGAAAGCCACTATTAAAGCTAAACACATGTAAGCCTTGACTATCTGAGTTTCTTTGCTAGAGAAGGGTTCTGCTGTCTGTTCTGCTGGACTGGGGGTTGTGGAGGGTCAGGCTGACTGTGGCGGTTCCTTAAAATTTGACAGCTATGAAATTTGCTGCCTCAATTGATGTTTCCTTTCTGAGCAGTTTCTCTGTAACGGGCCATTGAAGTCGATCTTCTGCACACTACTGCCACTGCTTATCAGCTGTTCCCCTGTCCTAATCTAAATTCTTCAATGTCATTGCAAATTATGTGACAGCACCTTTATTAGACAGTATCATCTGAAGAGGTTGCTTATTGATAAGGTAGAATTCCAGGCCTGAAGAGGAAGAAGGCATTTGCTTTGATGCTCCCTGCCAACTCCCCCAAAACAAACAAGCAATTCCACACCTGTTAAAATTTGGTCCTGAGTTTGTAGGACCAAAGTCAGTCACACGTCAGCTCTACTTTTCATTCTGCTTCTTTTGTTATTTCCCTACATCTGCTGTCAAGTCTTGAACCTTCAACGTCATCTAAAATAATGACGATCTTTCCTCTCTGCAAGTTTTGGTATTTTACCTCCTCCCATGAATCATGAAAGTCATCTAACTTGGCGGATCCTTTCCAGAAGGTTTTCGATGGACATTTCCCAGGTCTATCAGAAATCACTGTCTATGGCAACGGTAGACTTCCAAAATGAGTTTCTTACCAAGAACAGTATTTCAGCTTGCAGTGACAGGCCCTGGTTCCTGTGCTGTGTTTCCATCGTAGCTCTTGGAACTAGGTGTGTTTGTCATGAATACCAACATTCTGAAAGTGGGCTTAAACATACCACTCCTGGGAATCTACTCTGGGAAACCAAAAATACGCAGCGGAAACACCATCCCTACTTTTATGTTCATAGCAGCATTATTCACAATAGCCAGAATCTGGAAGCAACCAGAGTGCCCGAAAATCGATGACTGGATAAAGAAGCTTTGGTACATCTACACAATGGAATACTATGCAGCTGTTAGGAAAAATGAAGTTATAAAATTTGCCTATAAATGGATGGACATGGAGAAGATTATGTTGAGCGAAATTAGCCAGAAGGAGAGAGACAGATACAGAATGACTGCATTTATTTGCATGGCATAAATATATATGTACATATTATGATACCAATATCCAAGGTCAAGTGAAGCATATATCGGGAGGTCTTGTCAAAGGTGGAAATTATCACAAACGTGTGGGAGTCAGAGTTTAGGTAAGACAGAAAATGGAACAGGGTGCTAATAATAGTCGAGGGTACTAATGCCAACCTAGAACTGAGCATTAAATAGAGGCAAAAGGATTCACATGACAACCTTTTAATGTATGTTCTGTAATCCATAGTCTGGAAGGGAAGGAAAAGAGAAAGAGAAAGGGAAAGAAATAAAGAACCTGCCATGGAGCAGGGCTGGGGAAGGGGGAGGGAACCGGGATGTTGTTGGTGGGAGATGGGCCCTGGTGGAGGGACAGGTGCTGAAACACTGTATGACCAAAACCCAAACATGAACTTTTTAATTGTATATCTTTTTATTTGTATGGAGATGGGCACTGGTGGAGGGACGGGTGCTGAAACACTGTATGACCAAAACCCAAACATGAACTTTTTTAATTGTATATCTTTTTATTTGTATATCTCACGGTGGTATAATAAAATACTTAAAAAAAAAAAAGAAAGTGGGCTTAAAGCCTCAGCAGGGATCAGAGCAATAGTACAGTGCGTAAGGCACGTGCCTTACACATGACCAACTCAGGTGTAATCTCTAGCATCCCATATGGTCTCTGAGCACTGCAAGGTGTAGTTCCTGAGTGCAGAAACTACATTGTTGGGTAGTTCATTGTTGGATGCTCCCCCAAGCATTGCTGGTGCTCCCCACAAAAAAAAAAAAAAGCCTCAAGAAACCATGTTGTAGAGAGATGTGCTGTCACCTGGACTCTGTTCTGAGAGCTTCTTAACTCCTTTTTTTTTTGGGTTTTGGGGGCACCCCAGTAGTGCTCAGGGCTTCCTCCTGGCTTTACAGTCAAGGGTCACTCCTGGCTGGACTTAATGGGATCATATATGGTGCTGGGGATCCAACCATGGTCAGCATGCAAGGCAAGTGCCCTCCCCACTGTGTTGTATCAGCCACTGGGCTGGGCTTCTGATATGCGTTTCTCAGTGAGCTTCCTCATGTCTAGATTCAGAGTGAGACGTGGTGCTCTTCCTTTCACATGGGTGGTTCAGGGCTATTGTGAGGCACTTGTGTGATGTCTCAGGGACAAGGGAATCCCCAGGAGAATGTCAGAAAACGGGGGCCTGTGCATCTCTAGAGCAGTCAGAACACACTTAAATTCAGGTCACACTTGTAAGTGGGTCCATTTTAGAGTGTCCCAGAACATATACAATAGCAACAGCAGGAATCTGATCACAGATCACAGTAACAGAGATAATAACAACAGTAGCAATGTAACACAGAGTTCAGAAATGAAACAAAAGCAATAATAATCAGGACAAAAGTTTGGATCCCGTGAGAATGGCAGCATGTGACAGACACCACGGAAGCACATGCCCATGGAAAGTGGCACCAGGGGCCGGAGCGATAGCCCAGCGGGTAGGGCGTTTGCCTTGCACGCGGCCGGCCCATGCCAGCCTGGGTTCGATCCCCGGCATCCCATATGGTCCCCTGAGCAATGCCAGGAGTAATTCCTGAGTGCAGAGCCAGGAGTAACCCCTGAGCATCGCCTGGTGTGACCCAAAAAGCAAAAAAAAAAGAAAGTGGCACCAGGACACTTGCTGGTCACGGTGGACACTCGCCTGCCACCTGTAAAAATTTGTCTGTGTGAAGAGGCAGGAGGGATCTGCCTGTAGATTGTGTATTAGGTGAATCTCCTGGTTGCCTCTGGCCCTCCAGGGACATGAGTTTCCCTGGCTTCTCCCCACAGCCCTTTCTGGGTCTCAACCTGTCATCGGAAAGCGTGTCTGTGTTAGGCCTGTGGCAGCGGACCTGTGCTTCCCTGCCCTTCCCGGCCTGCCTGGCCTCCTCTGATGACCCCTTTCCCTGCTTCCCTTGGCCTCACTGCCCATATCACTCCCTGAGATTGTTTAACTCTTCTCTACTGTCCAACTCCACACTAAAATGCAAAGTCATAAGATTTCATGGAGTTCAAGATTTTTCTGTTCTGCTCAGTACTAAATCCCAAGTCAAACAATGTTAGCACCTAGTAAGTGATCAATTAAAAAAAATTAAATGAAAGCTTTAATGTGGGTTTGGGGCAGATTTCTTCATCTGTGTGTACCCAAATCTCTACAGCTTGCATCTTAGCCTACGTTTATTTTGTGACCCACCAAGATAAACAGGCCTAAGACTACAGGAAATAATATATTTTAAGGTTCTTCCCATTTTTAATATTTTAAAATTTATTTATTTTGAGCATCACCCCAGTGATGCTTGGGGGTTACTCCTGGCTCTGCACTCGGGAATTACTCCTGGCGGTGCTCTGGGGACCGTAGGGGATGTCATAGATTGAACCCAGGTTGGCCATGTGTGAGTCAAGAGACCTATTCATTTGTACTATCTCTCCTTCCCCAGAGGCTTGTGCTAAAATGGCATACTTAGTGCACTGATGTCACCGTACTGTCATGTAGGAGTGACCAAAGATGCCAGAACTATTCCTAGTGGAACTAAGTGGGCTAAATCGTGGACTTTAAAAAAAAAAAAACCTATAAAGAATGGCCAGTGTGTGTTTTTCATAATCTATCACAGGCCAGCATTTTAATAAAGTACAATAAAGTTAAATGAAAATAAAGCAACTTTAAAAAAATGAAATTGTTAAGAATTTTCTCAATACTTACCCACAATATCTGTATGTACCATACTGCTGGATGTTCCACAAGCCATATTAGTTCAATTCTAGAAAATCACTTTCTATTGGGCCAAAAAAAAATCCCACGGGGTAAGGTGCGTGTGGCCCACCCCAATTCAATCGAGCCACCTCCAGGATTGACACCCTGAGCACAGAGCCAGGAATAGCCCCTGAGCATTGCTGAGTCTGGTTGAAAACCCCTCCCCTATCCCGCCCCGCAAAAGAAAGAAAATCACTTTATGCTCGCCGTTAGAATAATTTAGTTTTCCAAAATTGCCCTTTATGTTGATGCCCTTTATGTTTTCCAAAATTCATCATTTTTTTCTTAAGGTAATAGTTAACTTTGACATTTTCATTCAAATACTTCTGGACATACCAATGAGGTTTTCATTATAATGCCACTTAGTGTTCAGGAAAAATCTTAAGGGTAGAAGGAAAATACCTTGCAAGTACCTACTGTGAAGCTCTGGTTTTTCAGCCACTGACCATGGAGTAGGCCTGGTCTGCAGAAGTTATGTCCGCTTATCAACTGGTCTGCCCACGCCTGCTGTAGAAATACTGACAGAAGAATCTTCCAACTCAAATCCTGTTCTCCATTCTGCCTTAGTGGCTTGTGGAATAGTGTTCCTGTTTTTACTGGCCTGCATGTGTCATGAAATTGAAAACCACTGTTTTAAGGGTTTTTTTGTTTTGAGGCCACTCCCAGCTGTGCTCAGGGTTAACTCCTGTCTCTGTACTCAGCTGTCACTCCTGGTAGTACTCAAGGAATCGATTACATGGGGTGCCACGATCACACCAAGGTCAGTTATGTGTAAGGCAAGTGCTGTATACTGTGTGTCCTACCACTGAAGTATATTCCTTACATTGGCGCAGTTACATTCTAAATTGCATTTCAGTGATATGAATTATTTTATGATTCATGCTTTAATAAACTAGGGAGCATTCATAATCTCTTCATTAGGGACCAGAAAGATAGTACTTACATTGCACGCAGCCAACCGCATCCCATATGGTCCCCCAGCACTGCCAGGAGTGATTCCTGAGTGAATCCAAAAACAATCTCTTCATCATTGGTCAGAGAGATAACACAGGTGTTAAGGTACTTGTCTTACCTGTGAGTTACCCTGGACAGATCCCCTGCACCCTCTTTTGTCCCCCCCACCGCCACCCATCCATTCACCCAGCACCACCAGGAATGGTCTCCAACACAGAGCACTAAGTTCAAAAAAACAAAATCTCTTCATTAACTCCAGGGAGGAAAAGTGTCCCTTGAGCCCTGAAAGTAGTGTAGTGGCAGTTGTAAGGCTTCCAAGCTTGTCATTGCATCTCTATAGAACCAGGCAGCTCCAGAGTCTGCCGGAGTGTTTCAACTGTGCTGCCCGTGTCAGCAGTGACCCGCCACATCAGCTGTCACAGCTGCCCGCTCTTAGCCCATCTGTGCTGATGGGAGCAAGACAAGCGTGTGCCCTCCGGCCTCTCCCCCATCTGTGGGGCTGTGTAGCGTTGCACTTACTCTGCCGCCGACAAGGTCTGCTGTGGTGTAGGAAACCTTGGGCGTCTTCCTGACTTGGTTCCATTCCTATCCTCTGCACGCAACATTTCTCAGGGTGCAGTGTCCATTGAATATCTGCACCCTAGCCTTGCAGAGATATCCTTAAGTTGTGTTGTTTTCCAAGACTGATTTCTTCTTTTCTCTCGGCTCTTGTTTACTCAGTTTTGAAGAGCAAGCATGAGTTCTCAGAGCCTGTTCGAGGCAGTGTGAAAAGTTCCGACTTGATGCAATACTTTTTGTTTGGTTTCATTTCCCATCTTCCTGCTTATTCAAACTCTCCATTTCCCACTCATTTTTCTCCCACTCATTTTTACTAGAAATAATTCAGTATGTTTCAGATGCGTCATCATATTTTTTGTGTGTCATTTAAAATATATATTCAGGGTCTGGAGCGATAGCCCAGCGGGTAGGGCGTTGCCTTGCCCGCGACCGGCCTGTGCCGGCCGGGTTCTATCCTCCGCATCCCATATGGTCCCCAAGCACCGCCAGGAGTGATTCCTGAGTGCAGAGCCAGGAGTAGCCCCTGAGCATTGCCGGGTATGACCCAAAAAGAAAATAAATAAATAAATAAATAAAAAATATATATATATTCATGTGTGTTAGCATTTATTTCAGAATTAGAGATAAGATCTTTGGAGCTAAACACATTAAACACACATCCTGTTTTAATCCCTTCTCACTCCTTACCTGATAGGCTGGCACAGAGTGTACACCCTACTTTCCCCCAATTTAAATAGCCCTGTTCCACCTAATAAAGGGGGCGAATCCCCTGAAGTGACTAGTGGAGGCATCTTTGTGAGTGCTCTACTCCCTCAGGATTCGACCTTAGCAGTGACAACGGTATCATGTGATGAATTTTACCCATCCTGCTACCAGATCATACGCTTGTTTTTCAGTGTCACTTTATCATCCCAAGACCTAATTCAGGATCTTAAATAACATTTAATTGTTGTATATGTATTGTTTTCTTTGTAAATAAGATATACTCTCAATTAGAGGCTGGAGACATAGAACATTGTGTAGCCTTACACGCGCCTACCTGGATTTCATCCTTTGCATCCCCTGTGGTCCTCAAAGCCAGTCAAGAGTGATCCCTGAGATTAGAGCCAGGAGTAACCCCTGAACATTGCTGGTATGACCCAAAAAAACAGACAAGCCAAAAATAAGATATACACTAAAATTAAAGCGTACAGACATTGTTTTCATATCTCACAAGGTTCTGCAACCATTAACACTTATTTCCAGGATGTTTTTGGCCTTTCTGTAAGAAGCCATTCACCTACTGTTTGTACTTATGGATTTGCTGCACATTTCCCATAAATGGAATTACACAGCATATGTTTATGTTTGATCTCTTTCACTTAGCATAATATTTAAAAAGTTCACCCATGCTGTAGATTGTTTACAACTAGTAAATAATGTTCCGATAGGCACACATGTATTTTCTTTACCTACTCATTTGATTAAGATTGGTCTTTATAATATCTTGAGTAATGCTGTTATCACATTCATGTACATTTTTTAATATGGATGTGTTTTTGTCTCTCTTGGAGGTGTGTGTATGTATGTTTGTGTGTATGCGCATGCATGTGTGTTCTATATTAACTGTTGGGTTCTATATAAACAAAAAAAATTTTTTTTTTGCTTTTTCGGTCACACCCAGTAATGCTCAGGGGTTACTCCTGGTTTTACATTGGAGAATTATTCCTGGCAGTGCTCAGGAGACCAGATAGGATGCCGGGATCAAACCCGAGTCTGGCCGCATGCAAGGCAAACGCCCTACCCACTGGACAATTGCTCCAGCCCCCAATATTAACAAAATTTAACTTGTTGAAAACTGCCAAACTGCTTTCTCTTTTTGTTTTGTTTTATTATTATTTGGGGAGCAACCTGGTGGTGTTCAGGGCTTTCTCCTGGCTGTGTGCTGAGAGATCACTCCTGGTAATGCTCTGGGGATCATTTGAGGTGCTTAGGATCAAACCCTGGTCAGCTGTGTGAAAGACGAGGGTTCTTTCTGCTCTTGATCTCCCTAGACCTTAAAATTTTTAATTAAGTGGCATATGTCAATCTCTGTAAGACAGCAGGTAGGATGTTTGCCTTGCACACAACCAACCCAGGTTCAATCCCGGCATCCCATGTGGTCCCTGAGCACCACCAGGAGTAACTCTTGAGTGCAGAGCCAGGAGTAACCCTTGAGCATTACTGATGTGACCCAAAAAGCAAGGGAGAAAAAAAGATTAATAGACCAGTTTGGAGGCCAGTATTTATTTCAACATTCTTCAGAACTTAATTAGGAAAATTAAATTCATGATTGTTATTTAGAAAGCATAACCAAAATATGTCCAGGTTATCCCCAGATTATGAAGATCACAGTTGCTTGGGGCCTGTGGTACAGGGGTCCAGGGTCTCTGTGTGCCCGGCATATGTTCTGTCCCAGCCCTGCGATACTTTAAGGAGTAAACTCACCAGGGCCCAAGCAATAGTATAGTGGGTGGTACTTGCCTTGCATGCAACCAACCCAGTTTGATCCCCAGCATCCCATATGGTCCGTTAAGCTGGCCAGGGGTGAATCCTGAGTGCAGAGCTAGAAATAACCCCCTGAGCATCACTGGGTGTGGCACTAAAACAAAAACAAAAGGAGTGAACTCGCCCCTCTGCTAGGTTTTGCGAAGGCTGGTCCTCCAGCTGTCTGACATGCAATGTTGAGATGCCATCTGCCCAGCACAGCAGTAGAGAAATGGAATTTCCAGGCTGTTCGTCCCAAGAACACCAACACTGGTGCTACAGTTTATGTTAACTGCATTAACTGTATTCAGTTGTGAGACACCAGTGGTACAGGTGTCAGCACATCAAGAGAAACAGATAAACCCTAAGTGTACTGGGGAGACAGGACAAGGTGAGGGGTTCATGCCCCCATGAGCAATGCTGGGATGGTCCTGGTGGTTCCCAACACCACAGGGCCAAGCACTTAACTGCTGATCTGGTTGATTAAGTAAGTGACCTAGGACTCCCTAAGTAACACTTGCCTTGTCCCCCCACCCCAAATAATGGTGATACATGCCTTAAACCTGAAATGTGGGGCCGGAGGCGATAGCCCAGCGGGTAGGGCGTTTGCCTTGCAGCGGCCGGCCCGGGCCGGCCTGGGTTCGATCCCCGGCGTCCCATATGGTCCCCGAGCCGCCAGGAGTAATTCCCTGAGTGCAGAGCCAGGAGAAACCCCTGAGCATCGCCGAGTGTGACCCAAAAAGCAAAAAAAAAACAAAAAAAAAACCTGAAATGTAGGGCTGGAGGGATTGTTTAGTGGGTAGGGTGCTGGCCTTACACACAACTGACCCCAGCTCTATCCCAGGCACCTTAAAGTTCCCCAAAGGCTTGATCCCTAAGCAGAGAGCCAAGAGCAGTCCCAGGGCACTGCCCCCAAATAAACAAGGGCCAGAGTGGAACAATAGTACAACTGGGAGGGCACTTGCCTTGCAGCCAACCTGGGTTTGATCCCTGGCACCCCATATTTTTCCCCCACCAGAAGTGATTACTTTGCAGAGCCACAAGTAAACCCTGAGCTCCACCCAGAGTGGCCCAAACACTGTCACTGTCACTGTCTTCCCGTTCATCATTGATTTGCTCGAGCGGGCATCAGTAACATCTCCATATGTCCTGTCTCATGCTAGTAGAGCCCAAGGGCACCTGCTTGCTCCAGGAACAGAAAGAACCTCAAACCATTCCATTAGGTCATGGGAATGAGGTCTATAATTGTTACTGGTATTTGGCATATCAAATACAACACGGGTAGCTTGCCAGGCTCTGCCGTGCGGGTAGCATACTCTTGTAGTCATCTCTAAATCCAACATTTATTGATGAACCGTGTGGCCGCTTGCACCCGGGCTGTGATAGGCTGGTCTGCTGGGTGGAGTTCTGACGAGAGGGAAGTCCAGATGTGGAAAATGGAGGCCCTCATGGAGTGAGGGGGTCGTCTGGATTGTTGCGGGGCTCTGCTGGGGTGGCGGGCCAGGACTAGAACCCGCCATCCCTCCTGGGCACCTCGTGAACGGCTGGGCACAGGGAGAGCCAGTAGCAGCTCTGCCCCCATGTCTGTGAGTCTCTGGATCAGCATACCTGGGCCGGATTTAAAAAAGACTGCTGCAGGGTGGATCTCGATGAGCCAGGCTGTGATAGGCCGATCTGCTGGGTGGAGTTCTGACGAGAGGGAAGTCCGGATGTGGAAAATGGAGGCACTCATGAAGTGGGGGTCGTCTGGCTCCCCCACTAAACCCTGAGCTCCACCCAGAGTGGCCCAAACACCAAAACATTCATTAATTTAATTAAACCATTTTTTTAGAAGAAACTGGCACTAAAATATGAAATTTCAGCTTTCTTTTTTTTTTTTTTTTTTTTTTGGGTCACACCCGACGATGCTCAGGGGTTACTCCTGGCTCTGCACTCAGGAATTACTCCTGGCGTTGCTCAGGGGACCATATGGGATGCCGGGATCGAACCCAGGCCGTCATGGGCAGGCCGCGTGCAAGGCAAACGCCCTACCCGCTGGGCTATCGCTCCGCCCCTGAAATTTCAGCTTTCTTAGCAGAAATTGCTTCCTTTAGGTAGCAGTCACAAAATGATCATTTTAAACATGAGTATTTATCATCTTTATATCCCAAGCTTTCATTTAAATCAGTTTCCACATGTTTTAACCTGAAAATCGCCTCTATTGAACAGAACATACGTTAGAGAAACACTGTTCCAGATAAGAACTGAGCTCTTGATTATGACAATAGCAAGTTATTAATATAATAAGAAAATTTCAGGGCTGTAGATAGTACACCAGGTAGGGCACTTGTCTTGCATGTAGCCAACCAGGGTTTGATACCCAGCATCCCTTATGATCTCCAAACACTACCAGTAGTGATTCCTGAGCACAGAGCCAGGAGTAATTCCTGAGCATTGTCAAGTGTGGCCCCAAAATGTTATACATATTAGATTATGAACACAGCAATCTGGGCACTGTTGTAAGTATGTACGTTTAGGATCTGGTGCAGTAGTGCAGCGTGTAGGTTTAATCCCAGCATCCTATGTGGTCTCCTGAGCCCTGCCAGGAGCTATCCCTGGGCACAAAACCAGGAGGAAACCCTGAGCACAGTAAACCAAAAGCCAAGTAAATAATAAAGCATATTTCATACGATAATTCAGTGAGGGGCTCCAGTTCTCTTCCTATAGATGAAATGATAGAACTTAAAGAAACTGGGGCCGGAGCAATAGCCCAGCGGGTAGGGCGTTTGCCTTGCACGCAGCCGGCCTGTGCCGGCCCGGGTTCGATCCCCCGGCATCCCATATGGTCCCCTGAGCGCTGCCAGGAGTAATTCCTGAGTGCAAAGCCAGGAGTAACCCCCTGAGCGTCACCGGGTGTGACCCAAAAAAAGCAAAAAAAAAAAAAAAAAAAAAAAAAGAACTTAAAGAAACTGCTCAGGGACACACAGTAATAAATGGTGGGGTCAGGCTTCCCCCTCAGTCTTGCTCTGGCATTTTCCACATTTTTATGCCAAAGGGTCCTCACGAGTCTGCGGATGGCGGAAACACCCACCGTATCATCACATTTCTGCTCTTTGGCTCATCTCCTGCTTCGCAGTAGTCCTACCTTCAGAACAGGAGTCGGGGGCAGGGGCTAGGGTGTGGTGAGTGTGTGTGGACCCCCGCCACAGAGACCAACCGTGAAACTCATATCTGCTTGTCTGTCGTGGGTCCTGATGGAGTCACAGGGACTGTGTTTGGTTAAGATAGGCTGAAAGAACAAGAGCTCGGGTCAGCCATTCCTCTCTTCACGTGTTTGTTTCCAGCTGAAGCAGTCCAACCTGCCTGTCTGTTCAGGCAGGATGCTTCTTTGTCTTTGTTCTTCAGGGTCAGGCAGAAAAACGGCTCCTTGATTAAAGGTGCAGGATCAAAAGGTCTGCAGCCGGGCGCGCACTCCTGAGCTCCTGAACCTCATCTTTGACCCCGAGACTCCAGAGGCGGGGGGCTCCTAGCTGCCGCTGCTCCAGCCCCCCAAGACACCATTATGGAGTATGTTTTGTTTCGTGTTGAAGGCAAAGGTGTATGTGATCAGATTCCTCATCTTTAACACATTCTTCCAGGGCCACAGCAATGGATGGTTGACCTCCCAGAATGGTGGCTGCTGGCAGAGCTGGTCACGCTGCCATCAGGAAAGCAGTGGCCACTGGTGTTGGTCACCCTCTCCTAACCCGGCTCAGGTGTACATTTTTATTGCTGTTCTTCTCTCATTTCAGCAGAGCCTCATGGTCCTTCATCAGGAACAAACTCAGCCCGGCAAAGCCCAGCTCTGCCACACAGACCTATGGGACAGTCACAGGCCAACCAGCTACCTGGGGACAGGTGAGACTGCTCGTCCTGGGTCTGAGCTTTGTGCTGTCCTCTCTCCACCTCACTCCCTGCCCGTCCCACGTGGTCAGAGAAAGGCTACGTGTGACTGCAAAAGAGAGCCCTGCCCCGGGCAATGCCCCTGAAACGCCCCGGCCACATCCTCCTGGCTCTCCCCTGCCCCAGCCCACCCCTGGGAATGACCCCACATGCCTGCAGAGTCGGGAGAGAGTCCTTAAGAGCAGAAGCGGGCTTTGCTCAGCTGGTTCCTTGGGGTTTGGGGAGGTGAGCCCCAGACCACATGAATTGCTGAGCATAGTGAGGTTTGCATGGGTTTCTTTACTCTTCTCTTGAAGAGATTAGCCCAGGAACAAAAACTATATTCCCCCAAATTTCCCATCTGCATAGCTCTTGGTGACTGAAGTATTTACCTGGTGATGAGGTCATTTCTCTGCCCTCTGGTCCAGTTCATGACTTGCAGTTTCCCGTTGGCAGTTGAAGGCTTATTTGTTTGTTTGTTTGTTTGTTTGTTTGTTTGTTTGTTTTGCTTTTTGGGTCACACCCAGTGATGCTTACGGTTACTCCTGGCTCTGTGCTCAGGAATTACTCCTGGCACTGCGTGGGGACTATATGGGATGCCAGGGATCGAACCCGGGTCGACTGCATGCAAGGCAAACACCCTACCCACTGGACTATCACTCCAGCCCGGCGTTTTTTTTTTCTGATTTTTTGGTTTTGTGTTTTCAGCCACAATTGGCAGTGCTCAGGGCTTCTCCTGGCAGTACTTGGGGACTCTTTGGGGGGGGCAGGGATTGAACCCCAGTCAGCGGAGTGCAAAGCAAGTGCCCTACCCATTTCTTATCGCTTGTGTTTGTGGCTGAGAGTGACTTGACTCTTATCTTGTAGAAGCACCCTAGAAAGTGATGCTGGAAAAGGTGATGCCTCAGTGACTTACCGACACTCGTGGTCCGACCACAGGCACCTCGCACAGCCCGACACGGCAGTGATCTCGGTGGTGGGCGGCTGGCACGGGCAGGTATGCCAACATCCCCGGCATGGGCTGGCTGCTTCCATCCTGAGCCTTACCTCAGCGCAGTTCAGATCCGTCTTTCCCCCAATCATCCCTGAGGACTTCTGTGGCTTTGCCTCCCGCCTCCGGCCCATGAAAGAATAGAGAGCACAGAGAGTTCACCTGTTTGGTGATAAACGTGGGTTTCAGGTCAAGTAAGTCTTAGCTCATCCTAGTGACCTGGCTTTTGCTTTTTCTGTTTTCCTGTTTCAGGAAAACTGAATCTAAATCTCCTTCAAGGAAGCACTTGACAAAATTCTATTATCTGTTCTGTTGGCCACAGACTAGTAAATAGAAGGCACATAACCTACAGATTAACTTCAGCTGCTCTTCTAACTTGGCAGCTGTCCCTCTGTCGGAACTCACATTCCTGCCTAAGGCTTCTCAGATGCTGAGGGAGCCTGGGACTCACTGGCCCACAGTGAGGGCTGCCATGCTGTCGACTGGGAGGGGGCCGGCCAGGAACACGCTGCTCATGCCTGTACTGCTCTCTGCAGAGCCTCGGCTGCTACCCGGTGGAGCTGGAGAGAGGGCCCCCGGGGCTTTGGATTCAGCCTCCGAGGCGGGAAGGAGTACAACATGGGGCTCTTCATCCTGCGGCTGGCCGAGGACGGCCCGGCCATCAAGGACGGCAGGATCCATGTGAGTTGGCTTCCTCTGCTTCCTTTGGTTCTGGCTGCAAACGAAACTTCTGGAAAGAGTTGCTTAAAAGGGATGAATGTGCTGAATGCGTGCAGGCAGCTTTGCCCACACAGGCAAACACAGGGCAGTCCTCTTCCTCTGAGCACCTGCAGCTTCTTGCGGCTGAGCTGAGCTCCTCATGCCCGCCTGACATTGGGCAATCTGAAAACTTAGCTGTTGCTTACACAGTCAATATTGAAAGGCGAGTGGGTTCATAGAATACACTTTCATTCTGTTTGTCTCGGAGGGCTGAAGGAGTACCAGGGTCACGACTCTTGCCTTGCAGATGCCCAGCCTTGGTTTAGCACTCATAAGGTCCCCTAAGTGATCTCTGAGCACAGAACCAGGAGCAAGTTCTGTGCATCACCAAATGTGGCTCAAAAACAAACAAACAAACAAAAATAGCAGCTAAAATAAAATAAGATCTGTAAAATCCCAGATAAAATGGAATCTATAATTCTTCCCAAGAAACAATAGGCCACTATCCTTTCCCTCTTAGCTACTGTTCTAAGTAGACAGATGGGAACTAATGATCCCCACCATTCACTGTTATTTGAGCATTAGATTCAGACCAGTTGTGCTCCCGAAACATTCAAATCCTGGATCGGTGCAGGGCCTCACACAGCAGACTCTTACCTACTATACCTGCTCGGGCATGTTCCCGTCTTTGCTTCTTAAAAGCAGCAGCTCGTACAGGCCCAGGAGCTGGGAGTGCTGAGTACCACCATGCGTGCAGGAGGCCCACGCTCAGGCCCTGACTGTGCACATCCCCCAGGGGTACCTGAGCACTCAGCTGGGACTACCCCCTGAGCACCGCAGGGCGCATGCCTCCCCTCACCGAAAAGAAAAAGAGATAAATTTAATGTTAATGACATGCACTGCCTTGAAACTCAAGGCCCCGTTAATTCACTGGTGTGTAGGTACACTCTAGAATTGTTCACCTCCAAGCAGTCCACTTAAGAGAACTCTGAATGTGCCTTCTCTGCTGCTGGGTACTCAGCAGACATCAGAGACTGTCTTGGGGGGTTGTTTGTCTTTGTTTTCCCTTGGCTGCTTCTAACATACTAGCTAACTGGGAAGGACGATGCCTGGTGAGCTTTTGACTTATGTATTCTGGTGATGATTGGAAACACCTTCTGGGTGACGCGAGTTTGAATTTTCCACAGTTGCCCATGTGCCAGTGTGCCCTGTGTGCACGTGACTGAGCACTTTTCCCGAGGCTTCACACGGCTCTGAAGGTGGGTCCCCCCCCCAAATCAGCTACTGTCCTGCCTCCCAATGACCAGCCCGCACTTCACTTCAAAGGAAGTGTGACTCCAGAGGATTTTGCAGAATAGGTAGTGGTAGAAAAGTAAGTTGGCGTTTTAGTAGGATGACATTGAGAGAACATAGTCCAGACTAATGAGGAAAGACCCAAGGGGGAGTGTACCTTCGATACAGGGAACTCCAAGTGGTTACGTTCCCTGAGTGTGTTTGGAGAGTAGAAGGGAGAGCAGAAGAAAATGCGTGAGCAGGATGGATGCAGGTCAGGGAGCTAGTGCAGAGGGAACAGGCTTTGCATGCTGGAGCCCTGGGTATGATCCCCTGCACTGCACAGGCCCAGAGCACCACTAGGGGCAGCCCAGAAACCAGTAGCCAAATGAAGACAGCAGAAGGCCTCAGAAAGTTCCCCACCAGAGTAAAGAGAGGTGATTGTTGTGGAGGAGGAAGGGCCTGACTGGAAAGTGCATCTCACAGGAGAGGCACCGAGGGCTGATGCTGGGTGTTGTTGGCTGTATTTCCTGTAGACCATGTAACATGGCTTCAGACATCAATGGGAACATGAAGTCCAGGCCTGCTACCTGCAGCCGGCTACAGTTGAGTAACTTCTCTGAGCCCAGCTCCTTGTCTGGAAAATGTGCATCCATAGTAAAAGGCACAGCCCAAGAAAATGCAAAGTCTCAGTAAGAGAAATATGAGGCATTGCACATGGGGAAGGCATATTTGATCCTGGTTTTCTTAGCTTAGGGGGGAGGGGGGCGGTTCTCCCAAGTCCTGCACGGAGACCTGGGACACTGCCAGTGATTATCAGCCAACTAGTCTGTGGTTGGGTGTTAAGGTCCAAGTACTCACTCCTGCAGTGCTCAGGGGGACCTCCAGGGCCACACCCTACATGTTTGGGGATCACATGGTGCCAAGGATGGGAATCAAACCAGGACCAGCCACACACAAGGCATGCACCTTCACCCCATTACCAGCTTCCGGGCACCACCCACTCACTCCTTTTGTTTCCCACTCTATTTCTTAAAATATTTGGGTACTTTAAGTCTCATAAGATATATATATATATATATATATATATATATATATATATATATAGGGCTGGAGCAATAGCCCAGCGGGTAGGGCGTTGCCTTGCACGCGGCCGGCCTATGCCAGGCCCGGAGTTCAATCCCGGCATCCCATATGGTCCCCGAGCACCGCCAGGAGTAATTCCTGAGTGCAGAATCAGGAGGTAACCCCTGAGCATCACCGGGTGTGACCCAAAAAAAAAAAAAAAAATATATATATATATATATATATATATATATATATATATATCTTATGAGACTTATATATATATATATATTTTTTTTTTTTTGCTATTTTTTTTGGGTCACACCTGGCGATGCTCAGGGGTTTCTCCTGGCTCTGCACTCAGGGAATTATTCCTGGCGGTGCTCAGGGGACCATATGGGATGCCGGGGTTCAACCTGGGCCAACATGGGCCGACCGCGTGCAAGGCAAACGCCCTACCCGCTGGACTATAGCTCCGGCCCTCATAAGATATTTTTTAACTCTCATTGAGTGTCACAAAAACCCAATTAAGCCCAAACTGTAGTTATAACTATAAAATAGCTACTGGTTCCAAATATCACCCTCAGATGTGCTCATCTCACCAAACTAAAGACAAACAGGCCATCAAGTAAAGTGTTTTAAAATATCCCATAATGCCTTTCTTTGATTGGGCGCCACACCCAGAGGTACTCGGAGCTACTCAGCTCTGTGCTCTGGGCACTTATGGTTGTGGGGTCAAGCCTGGGCCTTTTGCATGCAGAGCACATGCACTAACCCTCTGAGCTCTCGCCCTGCCCCCTTAGTTTTTAGAAGTCCAGTGGGCCTCCAGGGACTCCGCTAAACCTGTCATTCTTTACACACTGAGAAGAAACTTGAATTCCACTGACTAAATCAACTTTGATTTCAAAACCAGTCTGTGAAATTTGCAAATAAAACAGACGATTCTCGCTATGCCTAAGTTTATCTACTCTAAATCAGTTCTTCAGAGAAGATTTCTCCTCTATCTACAAAACTATCAAAATCTTGCCTTGCTCAGGCCTCGAGGAATGCCATTGACAGCATACACTGGGGCTTTCCTTCTGCTTCTTCCATTCCTACCTTCCTTCCTTGGAACATTCTTTCCTTTCTTCCTCCATTCTTTCTGTTTTTCTCTCTCTCATTCCATCCTTCCTCCCTTGGAACTTTTGTTTTCTTGTCTTCCTTTTCTTTCTTTCTCTTTCCTTCCTTTCTATCTTTCCTCTTTCTAATTTACTTTCCTTCCTTCGTTCTTTAATTTCTTTCCTTCGTTATTTTTTCCTTTTTCTTTCTTTCTCCCTCTTTCCTTCCTTTGTTCCTTCCTTGAAACTTTCTTTCCTTTCTCTTTTCTTTTCATTCGTTTTGTCTTGACTTTTTTTCCTCACTCATTCCTTCCTTCCTTGGGACTTTCTTTCCTTTCTTCTACTGTCTTCTATTGTCTTTCTTCTTTCCTTCTTTCTTTTTTCCTCTTTATTAATTTCTGTTTCTTTCCTTTCTTCATTCTTTATGTGTTTCCCGCCAGCTCCCACACCTTGCAACCACCTGAGTCTTCCCTCTCTGCACCTTTTCTGAGGTCCCACTAATCTGGCCCCTGTGTTCATTGTCCTCTGGACATTGCCGGTATCCTCAGCACCTGACACTAAGTGCCTTGAGTCACTGCTGCAGGCATCCATTGGTATTTGTTTAAGGAGTGTATGGATAGTTCCATGCATGAGATCAGAATCAGAGGACGGAATGCAGAGTGGCGACCTCTGCTTTCCCTTCTGTCACTTCACAGAACTCCGGGAGGCGCTGGCGGTGTGCCCGCTAAAGATCTGACTTGACGTTCAGGGACAGCTTTTTTATTCCAAGACCCTGCTTCTGTGTTCTCCATGTCCTGTGTGCCTTTAACTTTGCTCCCTTTTGGAGACACTCAGATTTTTTTTTCACTTTCTAGGTCAAACCCAGCAATGCTGAGGCATTACTCCTGGCTTTGCCCTCAGGAGTTAGTCTCAGAGTGCCCGGGAGATCATATGGGTGCCAGGAATGGAATCTGGATTGGCCACAACAAGGCAAACACCCTACCCACAGTACTGTCGCTCTGGCCCTGACACTCAGATTCTTAACAGGTTGTCAGGTGTTACAAATGTGTTGGGGCTGGAGCCATAGTCCAGCGGGTAGGGCGTTTGCTTTGCATGCAGCCAACCCGAGGTTGATCCCTGGCATCCCATATAGTCTCCCAAGCACTGCCAGGAGTAATTGCTGAGTGCAGAGCCAGGAGTAACCCCTGAGCACTACCAGGTATGACTCAAAAAGATAAAACAAATGTGTTGTAATTGGAACAAATATTTCATTGATGTTTTTTATTGAATTACTGTGAGATATAGTTTAAAAAGTTGTTCATGATTGAGTTTCAGTCATACAAGGTTCCAACACCCGACCCTTCACCAGTGATTCCCTACAAGCGTCCCTTTTCCTTCCTGCTCCCAGCCCCCACAGCCTGCCTGTACTATATACATTTTCTCTCCTCTCTCCTTCTCTCTCCTCTCTCTCTCTCCTCCTCTCGCTCTCCTCTCTCCTTCTATCTCCTCTCTCTCCCTCTCCTCTCTCCTTCTCTCTTCTCTCCGTTCCTCTCTCCTCTTTCTCCTCTCTCCTCCCTCTCTCTTCTCTTTTCCTCTCTATCTCTCCTCTCTCCTTTCTCTCTCTCCTCTCTTCCTTCTCTCCTCTCCTCTCTTCTCTCTCTTTCTCTCCTCTCTCTCCTCTCTCTCTCTCTCTCTCTCTCTCTCTCTCTCTCTCTCCTCTCTCCCCCACCCTCTCATTTTCCTTTCAGGCATTGTGGTTTGTAATACATTTTTAGGGCTTGTTGTTTTAAAACCTAGGAGACTGCCTAAAGATGGTTTTTCTTTTTCAGAGAAACAGAATTTTGGTCTGACCTTTCATCCTGCTTTTCTCGTTCCCCTTTCATTTCTCTTATCATGTCTTTCCTCTGTCCCCATAAATTTCAATACAAACCTGAACTTGAGTATTTACTGAGATTTCCTGTTTTGTTACCAGTATTAATTTTTTAAATATCTAACGAGAAAAAAAATTACATTTCTCTATCACGTGTTTTTTTTTCATCTTTGACCTTGTGTAATCTCGTAATAGGACTTTCCCTACTTTCCACTATACGTCTTAACGCCCAGCTCTTTCCTTCCTCCAGTTAAGCAAAACTGACACCTGGTGGCGAAAGAGTCAGTTACAGTCTTCTGCATTTTATTCACTGGAAATACACGGGGAAGGAATTCATGTTTGGACAGTGAATTAAAACAAATAATGTGGATAAAAGTCATTATAACCTCAATTGTTTTACAAGATGTAATACCCAAATCGAGTTCCATGCATTAATTTTTATTTCTTCATCAAAATTTTGTATGTAGTGCTGATTTATCATTTGTATTTGTCATGAAATCAGTGTTTCTTTTTTTAAAGGAATTTTTCATTTATGCAATTTATATTGTTCATTAATTTTAATCCATGTATAAGGCATATCATTTTCTGACATTGGTTGTTGGCTATGTTTTTAATATTCCTCATTTTAAATTTAATCCATTTATTTCATTTCTGAGACCTCTTTCATCAAGACTGTTTTTCATGAATATGTAGAAATCATCTAGTTTTCTATTTCATAGTTTACTTGAAACTTTTTTATATTATACAGAATGGGGTTATCTACAGTAACCTTCATACTACAAAATATTTTTAGAAATTCGAAAATAAGTAACTTGGAAAAGCATGTATGCATTGATTCCAGAAATTCTTAGAAGGTAGGTACTAATATCAGCCTCTCAGAACAGTGAGAGACTGGGGGCTGGAGCAATAGTCCAGTGGGTAGAGCATTCGACTTGCATGCTGACCCCGGTTCAATCCCGGCATCCCATATGGTCCCCCAGCACCGCCAGGGGTAATTCCTGAGTGCAGAGCCAGGAGTAACCCCTACGACTGCTGGGTGTGGCTAAGAGGCAAAAAAGAACAGTGAGAGATGAAGACGCCTTTCCAGAGGGGGCTGTTCAGGTGTGAGGCACAGACGCTGCAAGCCAGGTCGCAGCTGCCCACAGCCTCTGTGAATATTACTCAGGAGACCCTCTCTGTTGTGCTCATGCTAGATTTTTCTTGAGGATTTTTCTTGATGACTTGTTTTAATAAGCTCTTAAAAATATATAACTTCTTGGGGGCCAGAGCGATAGTCCAGCGGGTAGGGCATTTGCCTTGGTGCAGCCGACCCAGGTTCAATCCCCAGCATCCCATATGGTCCCCAAGCACTGCCAGGACTAATTCCTGAGTGCAGAGCCAGGAGTAACCCCTGAGCATTGCTGGGTGTGACCCAAAAAAAGCATACACATATGAAAACTTCTTTTTGGGGTTTCAGTAATTTTCCATTGTTCAGGTTTTCTGACAGGAAACCTATACCCTTTTGTTGGTCATTTTGAGAGATTTTAAATTTGAGACATTTTTCACAATCACAATATTTGTTTTAAATAGGTTTTGCAAAAGTCACATTTATTAGAACTTTTCCTTTTCCAACTTCTGGCATCATTGTTAGTAACAGCAGTCAGAGTAAAAGGCAACTTCTTCTAATCCCTGTTTTCTAGGGAGTCAACCTAGGGCACCAGCCTTTTTGGTTTTAAGAAAGAAGTAACACTCTCCGAGCTCATTCTTTTCTGTTTTAATCTTGGCCACTTATCTGATGCTGTACACCTGTAGGTAGTTCCAGGGAACTCTGCAAAGTCTGGGTGTCTGAACGGGTCAGGAAGGGAGGAGCCCCTCCCCAGGTTTTAGATGAGAGGCTTGGCTCAGGTGCCGCTGTGATGCGTGTGAGGTGTCGAGACTTCCTCTCTCCTGTTCAGCCTTTGGGAAACTGCACCTGACCCTTCATTTCAAGAGCCCAGATTCTGCTTGCTAGTGTGTAACTTTGCCAGATAAGATTCATATAAAGCAAATAAAACTGGGGATTGTCACTGCCTGTTGCTGCCATCTGCTCAGTCTCCCCAGACTCGAACATGCTCACACAGTTCAACTCCGGTATTTTACAAGTGACACTGCTCAGCTCAGGTATTTTACGGGTGACACTGTTCAACTCGGATTTCTTACAGGTAAAATATCCTGTAAAAGCTCAGGTAAAAGCTAGGTGAGTGGCTTAGTGATAGTTGAACTGCAGAATGACACGTTGTTTCATGCTATCCTGTGACGCTCCCTGTCTAGGTTGGTGACCAGATTGTGGAAATCAACGGGAACCTACACAAGGCATCACACATACGCGCGATTGAACTTATTCAGGCCGGTGGAAATAAAGTTCTTCTTCTGTTGAGGCCAGGCACTGGCTTGATACTCCGACCATGGTAAGTACAGTGACTTACCTAGAAAGTTGAGTGCGTGAGGGAAAGGAAGATGGAAGGAAAAGGTCTTCCGGGGAGAGTTATTTACTGGCATGCTCAAATATAGCCATAATATAGTATCATTATAATAATACCACAACATAAGTGGCTTTAGAATTAAATGTACATTAAACTGACTTCAACAAAACATGGTTTTGCAAAGAAGTATGCTTATAAAAAAGGGAAAAGGCCATATCTGAGGGATTTGAGATCTCTTCAGATGTTGTTTCCCGATAGGGAACTGGTCTCTCAGTGATAGGGGAGAGAGCAGAGCATCCGACTTCTCTAGTCACGCGAGAATTAAGCAGCCAGTGCCCTACCGAGAGAGGAGATGGACCCTGACAGAGTCTGCACGGCGGCACTGGCCTACCCATTGGGTTTCACAGTGCTTATGAATTTGTTTTTCATTAAATGAGGCAAAGCACCACAGCAGTTGGTGTCCCCTCAGACGCTCCCCAGGAGAGCTGAGGGTAACTAGACACAGCCTCGCTTCCAGCCTGTAACTCTCCCACTGTGTTATCTTCCACCATCTGCTTATAAGTCATACATTTCCCGTGACACCTTTGCTAACTGCGCTGTGATTTTTTTTCTTTTTACATAGTCCTAGGCTTTTTCTCTTCCTTCTTCAGGTTTGGCTCCTTCCGGTCTGTGCTCCTGCGTGAAACCTGAACAACATTAAGGCTTTCAGGGCTTTTCTTGGTCTTTCCTTAAAAAGACTTGGTAAATTTGCATGTCTTGTAAATCACTTCCTTCTTTTTTTTTCTCTTTAATTAAAAATAATGCTATTAAGTACATCTAATTCTATCTTCTGCACTTTTCAGTTTCCTTTTGACATTGAATTTGACAGCTTAATATAAGAAAAGTATTTACAAATGCCCGTGAGCCTTATTCTGGTTACCATAGTTTGGTTTCCTTTTATTCTGACATCTCCGTAAGCTAAATCCACTAATATTGGCTGAATTAGTAAGTGGACCTGAAAACTTGGTCCAACTTTGTTATTTCTATGTTTTTTAATTGGGCTTTTTTTACTTATAAAGAATTTACACATATATTATCTAGTTATATATCAATCATTGGAAATAGCTGTTACAATTCTGCCCTAACTGAGAGATATGTAAATACATATAGATTTTATTAAATACTCAGGCTGTACCATTGAAATGGCTGTCGAGTTCAAAACCTTCTGTTCCTATTTTAGTTCTAAAATGTAACAGTGTCCACTCAAATCCCTGTTTCCAGATGACTGGGACAGTAATCCTTCATCTCCAAATGTGATTTATGATGAACAGTCACCATTTTCCCCATCTCCACATTCTGCTTCCACATTTGAAGAGTCTCATGTACCAGTAACTGAGGACTCTCTAACAAGAGTTCAGGTATGTGAAAAGGCAGAAGAATTAAAGGACATTGTGCCTGAAAAGAAAAGCACTTTAGATGAAAACCAGCCTGATGGGAAGCATCAGTCTCTTCTCCAGAAAAATGTGAATAAAAGGGACCTACCCCACAGTCATGGGCACAGTGACAAAAAACATTTCTTAAAAGTCGAAAATAGTGTTACACAAAGAGATCGATCTGCTAGTCCCCCAAATGCAGCTGCTCACTCTGTGAAGGGTCATTTGGAAAAGAGTCCCTGTCGGCTTCAAAGTGAGCCGAAAAGAAAACCCAGAAACCAGTCCCTCAGTCCCAGGAAAGGAGAGAGTAAAAGTTGTGGGGTCGGCACCGGGCAGCTTCTGGCCAAGACCCCCTGCAGAAAAGGTAGAGGACGTTCTTCAAGCCCAAAGAAGCAGCAAAAACCTGAAGGAAGCAAAGACAGAGCAAATGCTGAAGCCAAATTCTCAGAGCCCGAGAGGCGAAGAGCAGGGCCCACGCCAGTGACAAGGCCGAGCAGATCTCCGATGGGAAAGAAAAGGCAGCCGTTACCAGGAAGGATGGGAAGCAGAGCCAGCCTGGGAAGAACAGGACAAGGTCTCCAGAGAAAAAGCCCAGGAGAACGGATGAAACGTCGCTCCCACCCAAAAAGACCAGCACTGCCACTACGAGTCGAACAGTGTCCGATAATGAAAAGGGAAGGGAAAGAAACAAGCTCCGCAGAGAGAGAACCGGAGCCAGCGTCCACATGTCGGAAAAGAAGCCGAGGCAGGAACCGGAAGGGAGAACGGTGCTAACGCCAGCAGAAGCTCACAGAGGCAGAGAAGCAGAGGCCGCTGACAAGAATAAAGACAGCGGCGGGCTCAAGCCGGACAGCGCTGCCCCTGGCCAAAAAGCGCCAATCACCCCTGGGCCCTGGAAGGTGCCAAGTGCAAACAAAGCTGCGGGCACCGCTGGAGTGGCTGAGAAGCGGCTGTGACCTCTCGTGTCAAACAGAGGAAAGGTCTCTCCTGACTGAAAAGCAGTGTTTCCCCCCACGAATTCTTAACATGAATTTTAACATGAATTCTGAAATAAATGTCGGTACATTTTGAGCTTCAAGTGACCAGGCTTGCATGAAGGGCCTTCGGATTGCTAGAGCGGGTCTGCCGCTGGCCACCTCTGTCCCTCGCTTGCTCAGGAATGAGCTGTCGCCGCCTCTCCTCGGGCTGCCCAGCCCGTCTCGAGTGTCCCGGCAAGTGGCATCTGTGGAGAATAACAGCGTGCTCACAGCTCACTCTGTATTTGTGCCAAGTTATTTGCTGTATCATGCCGAGTGTATCCCTTTCAGATATCCCCGCAGAGATGAGAACATGGGTCTGGCTCAGAAATGCATATTCTCAATAGCATGTTGCATGTGTACAGACCGACTGAGTTCGTGCAGATTTCACTCGGCATTAATGATGGCAGTTGCCCAGTTGCCTCTTTAACAGCTACTGACGTCCCAGGTTCAGAGTTAAAATTCCCAAACTTTAAAGGGGGAAATACGGTCAACTATTGACTTTTCTGTGACTTATTTGGCCAGGGTAAAGTATTTCAAATGACTTACAACTGAATGTCCAGAGTGAGAAACTTTCAAGAAATGAAGCGTTCACCTCTGCTGTTACCCAGCCGCAATGTAGTTTCTGCCTCTCAGGTCTTTTATTTCAGTATGAAACCACATAGTAGCAGCTAGAAATATTGCTTATTGTTGTTCAAAGAAAAAACAAATTTGATTTCTGAATGTTTTTGGTTGCACTTAGTACCAAACAATTATTTGTTAGTATATATTAGGGGGTTCAAGGTGGGGGACACACCTGGCGATGCTCAGGTTGCTCCTGGCTCTGCGCTCAGGGGTCACTGCTGGAGGACTTGGGGACCAGGGGCCAAACCTGGCCGGCCGTGTGCAAGGCCCCCTGCCCTTCCCACAATACTATAGCTCTGGCCTGTTGATACAGATTTAGAGTCAAAATATCCTCCCTGTCATTTGAAGGACTTAATCATGTTTCACAGCCCATTGCCAGGAAAAGTACCAGCTTTTCGGGAGCAGCTGTACCAGCTGGGGTGCTCAGAAACAGAGCATGTTCGTTTAAGACCTGCTCAGCAAGTAAGGACAGACATGGCAGGAGGCAATACCTGTTGGTCTGACTTTTCTTGAGTTGCTGCCCAGTTTGTTTAAAAACAAGAAAGGATAACTAAGCATCTGCTTAGCTCATCATGAGTTCTTTCGAAAAGTCTAAGCAAAGATGTTTGTTGGCAAGTGGAGATATTTATTTTAACTCCATGAAACAGAACCAGGTTTCTCTGTCCACTGAAGTCACATTCAGTAGCATCTATAAATAAGGGGCATTTTCTCAAAAATAAGACCATTTTATGGAGTATTTGAACATACTGGTACTGTCACCCTGGGTTTCTCTTGTTATTGTGAAACACATTATATCCAAGTCCTTCCCTCTCAGAAACTACTGTAACAGCAAAATCAGCCCCCTGTAGGTAATACGTGCTTCCCAGAGTGAAAGTTTTTAAATCCCTTCCATCCAGAACTATATTTACCCACCTATCTTAACTACTTGAATAGAGCAAAATTAGGAGGCTTGATAAACGCTAAGAATTTAGTACCACAGAAATGACATATTTTCCCTATAGTTCACAATTAGTAATAAAAATCCTATTTTTACTGGTATCATTAACTGTGACATAACTTTAATGTCATATGTTGTCAGTCTGCTGTGGCTCTTTCCTCTCTTCCTTTCTAAGTAACCGTCACTGTACTGATTATATACTGACTTAGCGGTGCGGCCTTGGAATGCTAAGCAAAATAATGGATGTACTGGTTGTAAATGTTTATATATTGTACAGTACCTTTATATATACACTTGAGGTTCTGATTAGAGAAAGAGATCTGTAAATCGCTCGTTATTTTTTATAGATATTAAAAAAAACAAAAACAAAACAGTTTGTAGTCTGCCTTTCTTTTATGAAATGTTAGGTGTTAACACTTTTTTCTTTGTGGAACTAGTTTCCATCATGGTTACACTCTATGGAATAAAAATTCTAAGTCCAACAACCAAGAAGAATCTTCTAATGGCAATTTTCCTTATATAGTAATACCTTTATTTGTACATAAAGCTTGAAATTAGTTTACATTATATATCATTATACCTATTTTATATCTCTCATTATAAAGAAAATAGCCTTAAGTAATTTGTGCCACAATAATCCTTATATTGTTGGGGGAGGTACTTGTCTTACAGGAAATGTAGTTACTAGGCATTTGCAATGCATACCATATAGTCATCTAGTTCACCAGACTCTGATTAAAGCGGCAATTCACGTTATTTTCAGACCTTTTTCTTTACCTTGTAGTTGTGGGGAGCAGTGGGGAGAGGGGCCCCAGAGCAGAAGGCACGGGAACTAAGGTGGCAGCCGCGGTGGGCCGCACAAACAGGTGCCTTAAGTGAATAATGGAATAATGTAAATACTCTTAACTAGTAAAAAAGACATTTTTAAGAGGAAAAAAAAAAAAATAAGACATTCAGAAAGAACTGGGATTAGGAAGGCAAGGAATATTTAAATTAGTTAACAATAATTGCTTATACAGCAGTGAGTTGCCAGACTAAAATCTGGGGCATGGTTTGTTCCTGGGGCAGACAGACGCAGTCACGCAGTCGTCTCTGAGCCTGGTGTGGCGGCCGCACTAGAGCAGCTTCTTGCATCACGGCACACTCTAGTGCCCAAGAATTATCTGTGCTTTCAGGTAGTAGAACTGATTTAGGGAGCAATTGTTTCCACTGTTGAAAGTTTGTCTGCAGAGCACTGACTTGCTTAAAGCATGTCATAACCTCGACATATCTGTCGTCTTTGCTTTAATTGGTTTGAGTTTCACTAATTTTCATCAGTTTTAGTGCTGCTATGTAGGATAGCCTTAAGGATCTTACCTAAGAACTCTCTCAGATATAAACTATGAAAATGCAGCCTGAAATTACATTCTAAGAATCCTGTGGGTATTTGTCTGATTTACGACATTTGTATTAAAACCAGGCAGAGCTCTTCAGTCACACAAAGCAAGAAGCTTACTTTGTCCTTACCAACCCGGCTGTAACCTTGAGCAGTACTGACTTGCAGCTTCTGCTCAGGACAGACTACAGAAAGGGTGTGTAACGAACATACGCTTTAGAAATTCGAACTTTATTTTTCAAGATGAACACCAATAACTACAAAAAGCAAAGGATTACTTACAATGACAAACTAGTCAACAAATACAGATATCAATGAATTTGCTTCTTGATAATCCCAAATCATACAATGCATTTGGGAAGGAGGCCCCACTGGCCCCCTATGAATGTAAAGATCTATAAAATTCGCCTGGGGTCAGAGTGATAGTTCAGCGGGTAGGGCATTTGCCTTACATGCGGCTGACCCAGGTTCGATCCCCGGCATCCCAAATGGTCCCCTGAGCACCACCAGGAGTAATTCCTGAGTGCAGATCCAGGAGTAAGCCCTGAGCATCACCGGGTGTGATGCTACCCAGCAGAAAATAAAATATTTTTAAATTCATAAAAGCATAAAAAAATTTACACGAATTTCTTTAATTTGAGAAGTCATTTTTCAGTCCACAGGTCCACTTTTCTCTGCATAGAATGAACTAAAAACATAAGTTTGTAAGTTTATACATGGTAAGAGAAGCTAGTATGTAGATTTTTTTTTTAAGTAAAACAGATTTTATTATGGAGGTTTTAGGACAGGGAAGGAGGAGGGAAAGTGAGAGAGTACACATCTCAAGAGGGGAGATGCAGGCTGCTCCAGAGGCCGAGAGTGAGCAAGCCTGTAGAATTTTTTCTAAATGTCTCTCAAAAGTAAGATGACCATGCCCCAATTAAGCAAATATTTGGATGTTCAGTTTTTATTTTAGCTTATACACGGGGCATATTTAGAAAAACTGAAATTAGACTGTCATAACTATTTGAGGAATGATTTTTCCATCACTGTATCACTGTCTTCCCGTTCATCATCGATTTGCTCGAGCGGGCCCCAGTAACATCTCCATATGTCCTGTCTCATGCTAGTAGAGCCCAAGGCATCTGCTAGCTCCAGGAACATAAAGAGCCTCAATCCATTCGGAATGAGGTCTATAATTGTTACTGGTATTTGGCATATATATCAAATACAACACAGGTAGCTTGCCAGGCTCTGCCGTGCAGGTAGCATAGTCTTGTAGGCATCTCTAAGTCCAGCATTTATTGATGAACCCGCGCGCCGCTGATAGGCTGGTCTGCTGGGTGGAGTTCTGACGAGAGAGAAGTCCGGATGTGGAAAATGGAGGCCCTCATGGAGTGGGGGGGTCGTCTGGCTTATTGCGAGGCTCTGCTGGGATGGTGGGCCAGGGCTAGAACCCACCAGGATTTTTCCATATGCTCCAATAAATCATACAGCCAAATAAACAGGCATTTTTCTTATCCTTCTATGGTTATTGCAGCTAAATGCAAATTAGCTGGTCTAATTGTTTTTATTTTTCTACTTGTGTTTTTATATCTTGGTTTAATTTCCTAGTAACAGGTAAATATTTAAAGCATTTCATCTCACTCCTTCTGGAGATCAAAATAAAACTCCAGAGGCCGGAGACATGATACAGTGATAAGGCACTTGCTTGCCTTGCATGCAGCTGACCCAGGTTTTGATCGCTAGCATACCCATGTGGTCCTCCAAGCCCCCTCCAGAGCGACAGTACAGAAGGACATTTACTTTGTATGCGGCTAACCTGGGTTCGATCCCCAACATCTCATATGGTCCTCTGAGCACCGCCAGGAGTAATTCTTGAGTGCAAAGCTAGGAGTAACTCCTGAGTACCTGAGTATCACCAGCTGTAACCCAAAAAAGCAAAAAACAAAACAAGGTGATTTGTGACTGCAGAGCAGAGCAAGGGTTAAGCCCTGAGCACTGCTGAGTGGGACCTAGAAACAAAACCCTAAATAAAATCTAGAAAATGAAGCACTGAGGGTAGAACCATCTGATAGATGGTTCTTATATGATATCAGGGGAAATGAACAAGTGGTAAATTAACTGAAATCTAGACTTCATTCAGTCCATTTATTTATTTATTATTAAATCCCCGCACAATGTTCCTGCTGTCCTTCTGCCTGGAAATATTTCACTTTTTTTTCTTTTTTGGATCACACCCGCGATGCTCAGGGGTTACTCCTGACTCTGCACTCAGGAATTACTCCTGGCGGTGCTCTGGGGACCATATGGGATGCCGGGATCGAACCCGGCTGGCACAGGCCGGCCGCATGCAAGGCAAATGCCCTACCCGCTGGACTATCTCTTCAGCCCAGTCCATTTATTTTGGATACCTACTATGGGGTTAGGTACTGATCTGCATTTGGATGTCAGCAGTGAACAGTGACAAAGTCATTGCCCACAGGGTGTACATTCCCACCAGTGGAAAACTGAATAAGGAGGCTAAAAATAGGCTGTCAGGAGGAATAAATGACCCAGCACCATCTCAAGGATAAGGAAACTGCGTTCAGCAGTCATCAGAAGGTCCTCTTTAGGGAAGACGAGAAGCCATTGGAGAAACTACGTAAACATTGATTGCGAGCACAAGAAAGTCCTGGTTACAACGGAACACAGCGAGGCCAGGGAACTGGGAGGGACTGAACAACTTGGAGGTGGCGAAGGGCCTGCATCGGGGAGTCAGAGAAGCACGTGCCAGAGACAGCACAGTGGGAAGGCATTTGCCTTGCATGTGGCTGACCCAGGTTTGATCCCCTAGCACCACATATGGTCACCTCAGCACTGCCACAAGTGCTCCTTGAACCACTGCCAGGTAGAAGTCCTGAGCACCCCCTAGATATGGCCCAGCATGCCCTCCCTGCGTGCAAAAACGAGAAACAGCAAATATGAACTCCATATTTTTAAGTTATCTTGTGACTCTGGAAAACTAACTCTAGAGGGCAAAATATTTGAAAGTGAGAGAAATTTACCAATGCTATGAAAATGTGGAGCAGATAAGACTAGGATGTTGCCTAGCAATGAGGAATGGGACCACCACCAGACTAGGAACAGCTCATATTTCTATATATAAGCTAGAAAAATTCGGAATAGGAATAACAGGTAGTACAGCGGGAAGGGCGCTTGCCTTGGATGCAGTGAACTCAGGTTTGATTCCTTGCACCCAACATTGTTCCCTAAGTACTGCCGGGAGTGACCCGGGCTAATTCCTGAACGCAGAGCCAACGCATGAATCCAGAGAACCACAGGTGCTGACCTCCCTTCCCCCACCACAATTTTTTTTAAGATCTGGGAGGTAACTGAAAGAACTGGAGTAACAAGACCTCGAGTTCAATCCATGGCCCCCCTGGGAGCTTCCAGGGGTAGTCCTGGTGATGCCCAGCACCTTATCAGGCCCACAATACCAAGAAGAGCATGTCTAGGAATGTCTCTGGAGCCCCTGGACACCCAAGCTCAATCACAAAAAACACGGAAGAAAAAATACACCAAATGCACATTATAATTAAGTAGTACAAATTCAAGAGTAAAGGTAGAGGGCCGGAGGCGATAGCCCAGCGGGTAGGGCGCCTGCCTTGCATGCGGCGCGGCTTATGCCGGCCGGGTTCGATCCCCCGGCATCCCATATGGTCCCCCGAGCACCGCCAGGAGTAATTCCTGAGCGCAGAGCCAGGAGTAACCCCCTGAGCATCGCCGGGTGTGACCCAAAAAGCAAAAAAAAAAAGAAGAGAAAGGTAGAGTTAAACACATACGAGACACATAGGAAATATAGAAGGAACAATAATATACAGCCAACTTCTTGTCAGAAACAATACATGACAGGAGGCAGTAAGCGAATCTTTAAAACTGGAACTTTATATGCTGCAAAAGTGCTTCAAATGCAGATTCCATAACCTTTTCAACCAGGTAGACATACACACTCCACACACTCCTACAACTATAACAGATTCTAACACAGCTCACAATTCAGAAAAGACTGCCTTTTTGAGAACAGACTGGAGCTTGGGGGGAGGCAGGGAAGGGGCGGGGGAGATGCATACAGACAGAAAGAAAAAAAAGGAGAAACTTAATTTTTAAAAAGGTGAGGGCAGGGGGCCGGAGCGATGGTCCAGTGGGTAGGGCATTTGCCTTGCACACAGCCAACCTGGGTTTGGTCCCGGCATCCCATATGGTCCCCCAAGCACTGCCAGGAGTAACCCCTGAGCATTGCCGGGTGTGACCCAAAAAGCAAAAAAAAAAACCAAGGTGAGGGCGGGAGGTAGCAGATAAGGCGCTTGCTTTGCATGTGACCAGTCAATCCCTGGCATCACATATGGTTGGTCCCTTCCTGAGCAGCACCAGGAATGCTCCCTGAGCACAGAGGCAATAGGAAACCCTGAACGCCATCAGATGTTACCGCCAAAAAGAAAAAGACAAAGGATGTTGACATGGACTAGGGTGGAGGAAGTAAGGATGAAGAGTAAAACACAAGAATATTAATAATTCAAAGACTTGGTGACTAGATGTGAGATATAAGAAATCAAGAGTGATTCCCAAATGGGGCATACAGTGCATAAGGCACTTACCTCGCATGATGCTGACCTGCACCCCAATTGCTGTTTGCTGAGCCAAGCCAAGAGTGATCCCTGAGTGCAGTCAGGTATGACCCAAAAAATCTAAATAATGATTCCCCAGTTTTGTTTTGTTTTGTTTTTTGCTTTTTGGGTCACACCCGGCAATGCTCAGGGGTTTCTCCTGGCTCTGCACTCAGGAATCACCCCTGGCGGTGCTCAGGGGACCATATGGGATGCCAGGGATCGAACCCAGGCCGGCATGGGCCGGCCGCGTGCAAGGCAAACGCCCCACCCGCTGGGCTATCGCTCCGGCACCGATTCCCCAGTTTTTATCTTGGAAAACTATACTTATACTTTCACCCAGCTCAAAAAAAGGTCACTGTCTTCCTGTTCATCGTCGATTTGCTCGAGCGGGCACCAGTAACATCTCCATATGACCTGTCTCATGCAAGTAGAGCCCAACGGCACCTGCTTGCTTCAGGAACATAAAGAGCCTCAAACCATTCCATCAGGTCATGGGAATGAGGTCTATAATTGTTATTGGTATCTGGCATATCAAATACAACACGGGTAGCTTGCCAGGCTCTGCCATGCAAGTGGCATACTCTTGTAGTCATCTCAAAATCCAGCATTTATTGATGAACCGCGGCCGCAAGTGGCTGCGCGAGCCAGGCTGTGATAGGCTGGTCCATCCAGTTGTTAAACTGCTTCAAAAAAATTATACATCAAAATCATAACTGCACAGCCCTTGAGAAGCAAAGCTACACTAAATACTACTTTTAATTAAACTAGAGAATGTACTGTGCAAAAAATGAGGTACAAAATTTCTTAGTTTTCTTTTGGGCCACACCTGCCTGTGCCAGGAGCTATTCTTAGCACCCTGCAGGTGGGTTAGGAGGGGGCACTCCCTGCAGAGCTGGGGGGTCAGAGCCAGGCCTCTTAAATTAAGGCTTACACACTAGGCCCGGGAGCTACTGCTGGCCCCAGAACATTTTTAACAGGACAGAACGATAACAGCAGCAAGAGCAGGAGCTGCAGAGCGGCAAGGCAGACAGAAAACAGACCCAAGCTGCAGCCGCGGAGGCGCAGAGCAGCACTAGCACAGACTCTAGCTCTGCTCTTAGATCACTTGATCACTTGACATCCCATTATTCATCGATTTGATCAAGTGGGCGCCAGTAACATTTCTTTATTTTTTTTAAATTTTTTATTATTACAATTACAAAGATACACAATTTAAAAGTTCATATTTGGGTTTTGGTCATACAGTGTTCCAGCACCCATCCCTCCACCAGTGCCCATCTCCCACCACCAACGTCCCCGGTTCCCTCCCCCTCCCCAGCCCACGTCCATGGCAGGTTCTTTATTTCTTTCCCTTTCTCTCTCTTTCTCTTTTCCTTCCCTTCCAGACTATGGATTACAGAACATACATTAAAGGGTTGTCATGTGTATCTTTTTGCCTCTATTTAATACTCAGTTCTAGGTTGTGCCAGTGTAGCCCAATGGCATCTGGTTGCTTCAGGAATACAAAGAGGCTCAAACCGTTCGTTCAGGGTCTTGACGAAGAAGTCTGACCATCTTGCAAGTGGGCTGCCACGTGATCTTTTGACATCCCGTGGGATCCAGTCAGTAACGGCTCTAGTCCAGCGGTTGTCTCCAAATCGCATTACATGTCCAGCCCATCTGAGTTTCGATGCCTTGGCAAAGCGAGACAGCGCCCCCGACTCTGGAACAGTGACGGATGATGGAGCTCGATTCCGTCTCTCACTTGAGTGAGGTGTGATATTCCAAGCATAGCTCTTTTGATTCCTCTCTGGGAGACCCGAATAGCATTCTCATCCCTACTTTCATAGGGCCCAGGTCTCTGAGGCTCATGTTAATGCAGGGAGAACGGTGGAGTCAAAGAGATGTGCCCGAGCCAGAGGTTCTTTGTCCTTTTAGCTATTTCTTTGATGCCTTTGAAGGCATTCCATGCCGCTCTCTTCCTCCTGCGCAGCTAGTCGTTCATCATGTTGACTTCTCGACCTAGGTACACATAACTGCTGCATTCAGAGATGTCTGTTTCATTGAGAGTGAATGGGGCCTCTGAAACTAGTTCATTTTTCATGAACATAATTTTGCTGAGATTCAGCTGTAGACCTATCTTTCCACATTCTCGGTTGAAGTCAGCCAGCATTTGTGCCGCTTGGCTAATGTTTGGTGTTATTAGAACGATGTCATCGGTGAAGCAGAGGTGGTGTAGTTGCCGACCGTCTATCTTCACTCCCATTCCTTCACATTCTAATTGTTGCATGTTCTCAAGGGTGGCGCTGAAGAGTTTTGGTGAAACTCTTCAGCACCACCAAACCTCTTTGCTTTTAGATAAACAACAAAAACAAAAGCATCAGCTTTTTTTTTTTTTGGGGGGGCGTCACACCCGGCAACACTCAGGGGTTTCTCCTGGCTCTGCACTCAGGAATCACTCCTGGTGGTGCTCGGGGGACCATATGGGATGCGGAGGATCGAACCCGGGCTAGCATGGGCCGGCCGTGAGCAAGGCAAACGCCCTACCCGCTGGGCTATCGCTCCGGCCCATTTTTTTTTTTGGGTCACACCCAGCAATGCTCAGGGGTTACTCCTGGCGGTGCTTGGGGACCATATGGGATGCCAGGGTTCAAACCGGGTTGGCCACGTGCAAGGCAAATGCCCTACCCGCTGTGCTATCGCTCCGGCTCCAGCATCAACTTATTTGATCTGAAATATTCATTGAGCTCAATCTTGGATTTACTATTGCTCCTTATGGAAAACGGTGAAGGCATCATTTCTCTTGTTCCATCCTGAGAGTCAAATGGCTCTGTCAAAAGGTAATCACTACAATGGGATTTTATCTTTCAGAAAACTGTGACTCTTATGCAGCCTTAAGAATGCTGCAGGGGCGAAACGATAGTCTGGTGGGTAGGGCATTTGCCTTGAATGCAGCCAGACCTAGGTTCGATCCCCGGCATCTTATATCATTCCCTGGACACCGCCAGGACTAATTCCTGAGTACAGACCCAGGAGTAACCCCTGAGCGTATGACAGGTGTGACCCCAAAAAGCAAAATAATAATAGTAAGAAGAATGCTTTCCTTGTCAAGACCCTGAAGGAACGGTTTGAGGCTCTTCATATTCCTGAATCAACCACATGCCATTGGGCTACATTGGCACGTGATAGGGTCCAATGGAAATGCTACTGGCGCCTGCTAGAGCAAATCGATGAATAACGGGATTCAAGTGATCAAGTGAAGAAGAATGCTGCATATGTTGGGAAATGGTCCTCTAGTTCAGAGGTTTCCTATGTTCCTGTCTTCAGTGTGGCATCTATCCTTGAGAGACTTAAAAGTTTTAAATAGTAATAACAAGTGTTCATATGAATTTACCAGGTACAAAAAAAAATACTGTTGAGGTAAGTAACTTATGTGGTGATGTCACCTTAGCAAGCGTACTAGGTTTGCCTCCTAGCAGGTATGGAAAATGAGACGCCAAAGAAGGTAAGTAACTTATACCAGATTATGAAGTTAGTAAATGGCGAAGCTGAGGACTTGAGCCCAGAAAGTCTGCCCTCAGCCCTAGGATGCTGAGATCCTTAGCCCATGCCCTCCCGAATCTGGGGTTCCTGCATATACGTATCAATGACATGCCAACTTTGTTTTCCTTTTTGGGTCACACCCAGCAATGCTCAGGGGATACTCCTGGCTCTGTGCTCAGGAATTACTCCTGGCGGTGCTCGGGGGACCATACAGGATGCTGTGGATCGAACCCAGGTCGGCCGTGTGCAAGGCAAATGCCCTACCTGCTGTGCTATCTATCGCTCTGGCCCTGACATGCCAATTTTGTGTGAGTACATACTTTGCAAGTAATAACTAAGTTTCTAAATTATTTCCATTTAAATTTCACAAAATCTTATCAAATATTCAAGCTTTCAATTTGACTCATAATTCTTCAAAGCAGGTAATAGCAAAATTATAGGAAGACTTTGATTCTGTGGAGACTGAAGCAGTCATCGAAGCCCTAGCCAAACAGGGTGTTCAAATCCAATACATCAAGATCCTTCATGAGCTCTATTACAGATTCACCACCAGGATCTCACCATTCTACAAGGAAGTGATCATTGATGTCAAAAGAGGGGTTCGACAGGGTGATACCATTTCACCAAAACTCTTCAACGCCACCCTCGAGAACATCATGCAACAATTAGAATGGGAAAGAATGGAAGTGAAGATAGATGGTCGGCAACTACACCACTTCCGCTTCACTGATGACATCATTCTAATAACACCAAACATTAGCCAAGCGGCACAAATGCTGGCTGACTTCGACCGAGAATGTGGAAAGATAGGTCTACAGCTGAATCCGAACAAAACTATGTTCATAAAAAATGAACTAGTTCCAGAGGCCCCATTCACTCTCAATGGAACAGACATCTCTGAATGCAGCAGTTATGTGTACCCCAGTTGTCTGAGAATTGGTAGGGCGTTTTCCTTGCATGTGGCCAGCCCATGCCAGCCTGGGTTCGATCCTCGGCATCCCATATGGTCCCCTGAGCACCGCCAGGAGTAATTCTGAGTGCAGAGCCAGGAGAAACCCCTGAGCATTGCCAGGTGTGACCCAAAATGCAAAAAGAAAAAAAAAAAGAAGTTAACGCGATGAGCGACCTAAAACCTGAGCTGCGCAGGAGGAAGAGAGGCGGCATGGAGCGCCTTCAAAAGCATCAAAAATCAGATGGGCTGGGCATGTAATGCGATTTGGAGACGACCGCTGGACTAGAGCCATTACTGACTGGATCCTACGGGATGTCAAAAGATCACGTGGCCGCCCACCTACAAGATGGTCAGACTTCTTTGTCAAGACCCTGAACTAACGGTTTGAGGCTCTTCATATTCCTGAATCAATCAGATGCCACTGGGCTACATTGGCACGTGATAGGGTCAAATGGAAATGTTACTGGTGCCCACTCGAGCAAATCGATGAATAATGGGATTCAAGTGATCAAGTGATAGGAAGACTACTAGACATTTATATATAAGTATATTACAAGAAAACTATTAGGTGTGTATATATATGTAAGTATATAACCTATATATAACATATACATATATATAGGTTAGTGACTACATTTAGTAGTGACTACATCTAGTTACATGTGTATACACACACGTGTCACAGGAAGCTAAAACAACAAATCAACAATGACATAGTTTGGCTACCTATAGACACTGAGAACCTGAAATTGTACTGAGGGTCAGCTACAGTAAGTTGCACAAAAGGTAAGTTCCTAATGTTCTAGCAGAAGATACAACTCAGGCTATTCGCCTAGGGAAACCATGACAGACTGGGTGACAGTCCTTATTCTTGTATTTTTCCTGTTAAGTTACACAGCATATGGGGGCGGAGCAATAGCCCAGCGGGTAGGGCGTTTGCCTTGCGGGCGGCCGGCTCATGCCGGCCAGGGTTCGATCCCCGGCATCCCATATGGTCCCCGAGCACCGCCAGGAGTAATTCCTGAGTGCAGAGCCAGGAGTAACCCCTGAGCATTGCGGGTGTGACCCAAAAAGCAAAAAAAAAAAAAAAAAAAAAACACAACATAGCACACGCACGATTCTTCACCAAGTACACAATTAGTAGGGTTAACCCATAACTGTAAACAATTAAAGTTTTCTCCACAGTTTTACAGAACCAAAATGTTTTTATTTCACCAATAAAAAAAAAGGCCAGAAACTGAAATTCTCCAGTAAAGTTCCTTTATTTGGGTTCAACTTAAAAATAGTTTAAATTTGATCTTTTTGTTAGGCAAATTAAATCTCCAATTCTATAACCTGTAAATTTGCATATCGCTAATAAAGGATTTTTTGCTTCATGCTTTGGGCATCTACTGTAGTTACGGAAAAGTCTATTTCCAGTAAATATAAGTGTCACGATACTGAAATGCCCAGAATAAACTTCCTAACTTAGAAAGTTGTCGTTGAGTTACCATAACACAATCTTTTCTCCTGACTATTCACATTGTTTGGAAACCAGTAAACAAAAAAATACAGGCTTTTAGCTTGCATGGACACCAGTTGGGAAACAGTTTGCTCCTGTGAAAAACACCATCCATTAGAGTAAGTGGAACTGAGGGCAGCTCTCTGTGAACATGCAGCATCTCACGGGCTCTGCAGCCATCCTGCCCTTCTTGGGTCATCACTATTGCCAGCAAGATGAAAAAGTCCAGGCACATGGCTCAGCTTATGGCTTAATTTTCCACAGCTAAGAAAAAGAAAAGATAAGTTAGTTTTAAGAAAGATAAGAAGAGTTTATAGGTCCATTTACAAGACATGAACCCAAGTCATTTACATAAAGAGAAAAAGGACCAACTCTGGCAATTACAGTCATAGAAAGTAATAAAGGAAAAAAATATTTTTTAATTTCCAGGAAAAAGTGACACTGTACTTCATGTGTTTTTGGTTTCCATTCATTCTATCCATGTCTATTTCCCTAGATCTAAGGAAGTTCAGTAGCCAATCCATCAGACTGACCTGAGATTCAAATAGGTTTTTGGTCTCATCCAGTAATAAACTTTACAGTACTCTTTAAAAAAAAAAAAAAAAACTGGGCAGTGACTCAGGTAAAGTGTATGTCTTGCATGTGGGAGTTCTAGCACTCCAAAAATAAAGTAAGTGAGGGCAGAGTTGGAGATGCAGGTGAGCTGTGAAGCTCTTGCCTTGCATATGTGAGGCGATGGATTTCAATTCCTAGATCTTCCAAAAACTAAAAACCAGAGACACGGGCTGGAGAGAGATTCAGAGAGCTGAGCATTCCTGGCATGCTTTAACTGATTCCCAGCACCACACTGTCTCCTGAGCACAGCCAAAAATCCATGGTCTGGGCCAGAGTGATAGTACAGCAGGTAGGACATTTGCCTTGCATGTGGTCAACCCGGTTTCAATCCACAGCATCCCACATTGTCCCCCAAGCATCACCAGGAGTAATTCCTGAGTACAGAGCCAGGAATAATCCCTGAGCATCGCTGGGTGTGACCTAAAAAGCCAAGTAATAATGATAATAATAACAACAACAACAATAATAATCACTTGACATCCCATTATTAATTGATTTGCTCGAGCAGGCGCCAGTAATATTTCCATTTGACCCTATCACGTGCTAGTGTAGCCAAATAGCATCTGGTTGCTTCAGGAATATGAAGAGCCTCAAACCGTTCGTTCAGGATCTTGACGAAGAAGTCTGACCATCCTGTAGATGGGCGGCCACATGATCTTTTGACATCCCGGGAGATCCAGTCGGTAATGGCTCTAGTCCATCAGTCATCTCCAAATCGCGTTACATGTCCATCCCATCTGATTTTCGATGCCTTGGCAAATGAGACAGTGTCCCTGACTCTGGAACAGTGACGGAGGTCGGAACTCCGTATTCCTTCTCTCACTTGAGTGAGGCGTGATATTTCAAGCATAGCTCTTTTGATTCCTCTCTGGGAGACCCGAATAGCATTCTCATCCTGCTTTCGGAGGGGCCCAGGTCTCTGAGGCGTATGTTAATGCAGGCAGAACTGTGGAGTCAAAGAGATGTGCCCGAGCCTGAGGTTCTTTGTCCTTTTAGCTATTTCTTCGATACTCTTGAAGGCATTCTATGACGCTCTCTTCCTCCTGCACAGCTCAGGTTTTAGGTCGTTCATCATGTTGATTTCTTGACCTAGGTACACATAACTGCTGCAATCTGAGATGTTTGTTCCATTGAGAATGAATGGGCCTCTGGAACTAGTTCATTTTTCATGAACATAGTTTTTTTTGAGATTCAGCTGTAGACCTATATTTCTACATTCTCGGTCGAAGTCAGCCATAATAATAATAATAATAGTAATAGTAATAATATTTTTTAAAATTCCTGGTCCAAAAAACATTAAATTAATTATTTCATTAAAATTTCGGTGGCCACAGATAGGTAGGGTGCTTGCCTTGCACATAGCCAATCCAGGTTCAATCCCCAGCATCCCATACAGCCCCCAAGCACCACCAGGAGTGATTCCTGAATGAAGAATCAGGAGTAACCCAAGCACAGTCAATGTAGCCAAAAAAACAAAAGAAACAAAAACATTTATACCCGAAAGTATGTAGGCCACTTATTCTTGAGTTCAAGCGTGATTTGTATGTCACATACGCACATGCACACGCACACACACACATGATGAGCAGAGACTACCATACATCACAACTTGAAGTCTTACTCACTCTTATATTAAATCCTAGAAGATCACTGATAACACCTGAGACAGCAGAAAGGATGGCGACTCGTGTGATATTGTAGATTAAGGGATTCATTGTCAATCCATAGAGTCTAAATGGTGTGTCCAGCTCCTAAAAATGTGGAAGAATTGAATGAGGATAATTGCTGAAGGCTTTCTTTCCCTGGTGAACAGCTATCTTCCCCCAAAAAACAGTAATGGATTCTCACCTACTTTTCCATCAGCAGCAGTTTTAGGTGGAGCCAAGCAATATGTTATCTATGAATATGAGGGGCAGCGTGGTGGTACTGGGCAGGGGAGTGGCAGAGCTGGCGGCTACTTCTGGTGGGACACTGGGTTACAATTGTGAAATGCAGTACTTGGGATAAAATGCAACATCAGGACCTTACCCCTACACTATCTCTCTGGCTCAGTGTGACTTTACAATATAATTTACAAAAAGATTGTCAGAACAGGAGTGAACAAAATGAAAAATTGTTCTCATATGGTCATTAACCTCAAACTACCAAATTAGCATTTGAATTTGCAATGTCTGGCTGTTACTAGGATCTTTTCCAAGAAGTCTTAAGTGATTTAATCTTAATTTTAACTGAGAGTAAAAATGTGCATAGTAAGACGTTACTTACTTTTAACAACTTGGTAGACAGCTTTAATACATTGTTTACTAAAGTAAGTTGTTCTTTCTTGTTTGGCTTTTTTTCCATTTTAAGATATAAATTAATCTAAGGAAAGAAAAGTGATTAAGGTAAATTTCAAAGAAAAATATATAGAAAGGATATGTATTATACATCTAGAAAGAGTTCTCCATTAATAATTCTAAGGCAAAAAATCTAATACCAGGGGCCAGAGTGATAGTACAGCAGGTAGGGCGTTTGCGTTGCAGCGGCCAACCTGGGTTCGATCCCCAGCATCCCATATGGTCCCCGAGCACCACCAGGAGTACTTCCTGAGTGCAGAGCCAGGAGTTAGTCCTGAGCATCGCTGGGTGGACCCAAAAATAAAAAAAAAATCTAATACCAAAAGTTTTTAAGTTTTGCTGTAATCATGAAATTAAAATAAAAAGTGACACTTTTCTGCATTTGAGAAGTATTTCTCAATATTAGTATCCATTTACACAGCGAAGAGTAAGCATTTTCTTAATACTGAATGTAATCTATGGATAATGCAGAAAAAGTTCTAAAGGAATATTAAACCATAGAAAATCAGGTGAGGGGCTGGGTGATAGGCCAGCAGGTAAGGAGTTTACTTTTGCATGTGGCCGACCAGGGTTCAATTTCCTGGCGTCCCATATGGTACCCCAAGCACCGATAGGAGTAATTCCTGAACAGAGAGCCAGGAAAAACCCCTGAGCATTGCTAGGTATGACCCAAAAAGGAAAAGAAAAAAAAAGAGATGAAACGCAAGCTTCATTATTACAGTAAAAGTAACTTTATAGCATACAAAGTATTTTCAATCGGGGCGGAGTGATAGCCCAGCGGGTAGGGCGTTTGCCTTGCACACAGCCGACCTGGACCGGCCGGGTTTAATCCCGGCTTCCCATGTGGTCCCCGAGCACCGCCAGGAGTGATTCCTGAGTGCGGAGCCAGGAGTGACCCCTGAGCATTGCCGGGTGTGACCCAAAAATAAAAAATAAATACATAAATAAAAATAAAAAGTATTTTCAATCTACTAGATCTTAATTTTTTTGAAGAACCGATGGGAAAGGTACTATCCTCTTTTACAAGGAGGAAAGAGGCAAAGAAACTTGTAGAGTCACAAAGACAGCAAGTGGCAGGAGCTATGGCAACTCATACACAGTCCTAGAATATACTGTACTCTATCAAGGACAAAAGACAGACAGAAGAAAGCGACAGAAGAAATCAATACCTGTTCAGTAAGTAATATTGAAACATTGCTGTACTTCTTATTGGTTTCAGATCCCAATGAGGCCAGGCGCAGCAAAAAAGTAATAAAGCTGATTCCCAGATCAAAAACTCCCAATTATAAGCATCATTCAGGAAAGTTTTATGCCCTTGGAGAACCTACACAAAGAAGCATCAAAATAAATTTGAGAACTCCATCTGACTTAAAACCTATAATTATTCCTTTATGAATTAAAAAATTATGAAGAAAGCAGTATTTAGTATTTAAAGCAGAATAGCTCGTGTTTTCTTTTTTAAGCAGAATAGTTTTAATACTCAACATATTACTGGTTCTACTAGACATTAAGTATTTCCTAAATTTCCTAGATTTTCTTTCCCTGAAAAAAAAGCATGAAAGAGCAGTAAAATAAGAAAACACATCACCCATTCCTTACAGTAGTGTGTATTCTTACAGATTTATGATAAGTGATTTTTCAAAAATTACATTTGCAGTGTGACTAGTAACTGCTCAGGCTCTCCAGAATCTAGTTTCTTTTTTTATTTGTTTTGTTTTATTTGGGGACCACATCCTACAGCGTTCAGGGGTTATTCCTGGCTTTGCACACAAGAATTACTCCTGGAGGGATCCATGGATGCCAGGGATGGAATCCAGGTTGATCGTGTGCAAAGTGAGTGAGCTACAGGTCCCAGAAGCTAGGTTCTCAAACTGGGTCACAACCCACGAGGAGTCATGTAACAATGTGGGGATGGCAAACATCTTAAAGTTGTTCATAATATCTTTCTGATTTATTATCAGTAAATGTTTGATTTGTATGCCAATTTTAAATACCTATATACCCGGCTGTTCTTTAAAAATTTATTGGACAAAAAGTGTTGCAACTGCTTATGAAACCCTGCTATGGGGGCCGGAGGCGATAGTCCAGCAGGAAGGGCGTTTGGCCTTGCCGCGGCCGGCCCATGCCGGCCAGGGTTCAATCCCGGCATCCCATATGGTCTCCCGAGTACCACCAGCAGTAATTCCTGAGTGCAGAGGCAGGAGAAACCCCCTGAGCATTGCTGGGTGCGACCCAAAGAAGCCAAAAGAAAAAAAAGAAACCCTGCTACGGCGTTCAACTGCCAGTCTGCAGCTCTCTACGGGTCTGCGGGCACACAAGGGCTGATAGAAAACCACTGCTCTCTCACACACTGAGGTAGAGATGTGGTACAGGGCTGAGGCAGGGTTGGCTGCACGCAAGGCAAGTGAAATGTCTTATTTCTCTCTGGACCTTAATAGCTAAATTTTACATGATTCATCACTGTATCACTGTCTTCCTGTTCATCATTGATTTGCTCGAGCGGGCACCAGTAACATCTCCATATGTCCTGTCTCATGCAAGTAGAGCCCAAGGACACCTGCTTGCTCCAGGAACATAAAGAGCCTCAAACCATTCCATCAGGTCATGGGAATGAGGTCTATAATTGTTACTGGTATCTGGCATATCAAATACAACACGGGCAGCTTGCCAGGCTCTGCCGTGCGGGTAGCATAAGAGTATGCTACATGATTCATAAGATTTGCAAAACAGGATTCCTTAATTTCATTAATCATTTCTAGACTAAACCCTGGTTCAAGCTCTAACACAATATATGGTCCGCAAGCACTGTCAGGACTGATACCTGAATAGCATCTTAGCAAGAACAGTCCCTGAGCATTGAAGTGAGTGACCAAACCTCTGTCCCCACCAATTTGACTATTAAAACTGGAGTTTCACTCTCCCAAATAGCTCCTACGAGGTACATATCATCCTGATACCCAAAGCTGGCAGAGACAACACAAAAAATGGAAACTACAGATCTATCTCCTTGATGAACAATGATGCTAAGATCTTCCACAAAATACTAGCAAACAATCCAAAGACTCATCAAAAAGTTTGTACATCATGACCAAGTAGGAGTCATCCCAGGAATGCAAGGATGGTTCAACATCCACAAATCAATCAACATAATACATCATATCAATAAGAGAAAAAAAATCAAAACCATATGATCATATCAATAGACTCAGAGAAAGCATTTGACAAGATCCAGCACCAGTTCATGATAAAAACCCTCTATAAAATGGGAATTGAAGGAACCTTCCTCAATATAGTCAAAACCATCTACAAAAAGCCCATAGTGAGCATCATCCTCAATGGGGAAAAACTGAAAGCCTTCCCCCTAAGATCGGGAAAAGACAAGGTTGCCCACTCTCGCCTCTTCTATTCAATATAGTGCTGGAAGTACTTGCCATAGCAATCAGAGAAGAAAAGGACATGAAGGGTATCTAGATAGGTGAGGAAGAACTCACGCTATCACTATTTGCAGGTGATATATTATACCTAGAGAACCCTACACTCTCAACCAAAAAGCTCCTAGAAATAATAGATGCCTATAGTAGAGTGGCAGGGTACAAAATAAATTCCCAAAAATCAGTGGCTTTTCTATATACAAATAATGAAAGAGAAGAGATATTAAGAAAACAATCCCATTCACAATTGTGCCACAGAAAATCAAATATCTAGGAATCAGCTTAACGAAGAGTGTAAAGGATCTGTACAAAAAAAAACTACAAAACATTGCTTAAAAAAATAAAAGAGGACATGAGGAAATGGAAACACATTCCAAGCTCATGGATTGGGAGAATTAACACTGTCAAAATGGTACTACTCCCTAGAGCTTTATACAGATTCATTGTCAACCCTATAAGGATACCCATGACATTCTTCAAAGAAATTGACCAAACACTCGTGAAATTTGTATGGAACAATAAACCCCCAAGAAGAGCTAAAGCAATCCTTGGGAAAAAGATGGGTGGCATCACCCTTCCCAATTTCAAACTGTACTACAAAGCGGTAGTAGTTAAAACAGCATGGTATTAGAAACAGAACTATGGACCTATAGAATAGAGTGGAATATCCTGACAGCCATCCTAAACTACATGACCATTTAATCTTTGATAAAGAAGAAAAAAAAAAAAAGCAAAAAGTACCAAATGGAATAAGGAAAGCCTCTTCAAGAAGTGGTTCTGGAGATGGAGTCAGGTTTAAGCCACTCCCCCTCCATTTTGTCGAGTCTGGTGGACCCGCCCAGGAGCCGCCCGGGAACCAGTATGCAGAGCTGCGCAAGCGGCTGGGGAGACTGGAGCCCGGCTCGCGCCCGAGCCCAGCTGACGATGGGATCCCGAGGAGGGCAGATGGGTTTTGGGTGTTGGCCCATCGCCTCTGGGGGTCCCAGAAGCAGCCGGATGAAACTTCGCCCATCACACTAGCCACCATCTTCGCTGTCCAGATGCTGAGAAACTGACCCACGACCAGATCAACAGAGCAAGACCAGTTCGAGCCCAGGTAGGCGGCTCCCAGAAGCGGGAATCACTGGGAATTCGCCAGATGGAGTCAGGGTTAAGCCACTCCCCCCCTCCATTTTGTCGAGTCTGGTGGACCCGCCCAGGAGCCACCCGGGAACCAGTATGCAGAGCTGCGCAAGCGGCTGGGGAGACTGGAGCCCGGCTCGCGCCGAGCCCAGCTGACGATGGGATCCCGAGGAGGGCAGATGGGTTTTGGGTGTTGGCCCATCGCCTCGTTGGGGTCCCGGAAGCAGCTGGATGAAACTCGCCCATCACACTAGCCACCATCTTCGCTGTCCAGACGCTGAGAAAATGCCTCACGACCAGATCAACAGAGCAAGACCAGTTCGAGGCCAGATCGCGCGGCCAGCGGCCACGCGGTCCACTAAAATAGTGAAACAGTAATGTCTTTTAATGCACTGTATTCCACGAAGAGCAGGAAAGTTTATCGGGAAGGAGATATAAAGACGAAAGAAATGACATACAGAATCTGCCAAGTAGTTGAGGTGCGGGAGGGGGAGGGAGGTGGGGACATTGGTGATGGTAGATGGGTTTGGGTGGAGGGATGGGTGTTGGAACACTGTAGATCCAAAAACTCTACATGAGCATCTTTCAATTGTATGTCTAAAATGGTGTAATAATATTTGGGGGGGAAAATAATAAAATTAAATAAAAAAAAATAAAAAAAGAAGTGGTTCTGGGAAAAGTGGATAGCTACATGCAAAAAAAAATGAATTTGGACCTCTAACACCATGCACAAAAATCAGATCAAAATGGATTAAAGATCTCATTATCAGACCTGAAACCATAAAGTACATCGAAGAAAATATAGGAAAAACTACTTTGAAGCTAAAGGCATCTTCAAAGATGAAACACCACTAACAAAGCAACTGAAAAGATACACATATGGGACTACATGAAACTTAAAAGCTTCTGCACCTCAAAAGAAACAGTGACCAAGATACAAAGACAGTCTACAGAGTGGGAAAGAATATTCATTGAATACCCATCTCAGAGGGGTTAATCTCCAGGATATATCAGGCACTGGTAGAACTTTACAAGAGGAAAACAGGCAACCCCATTAAAAAATGGGGAGAAGAAATGAACAGAAACTTTGACAAGGGAGAAATTCAAATGGCCAAAAGGCACATGAAAAAATGCTCATCATCACTAATCATCAGAGAGATACAAATCAAAACAACGAGATATCACCTTACACTACAGAGGCTGGCACATATCCAAAAGGGCAAGGACAACAAATGCTGGTGTGGATGCGGGGAGAAAGGGACTCTCATCCATTGTTTGTGGGAATGTCAACTGGTACAGCCTTTATGGAAAACAATATGGACACTCCTCCAAAGACTAGAAATTGAGCTCCCGTTTGACCCACTCATACCACTCCTGGAAATATACCCTGAGAAGCCAAAAACACACAGCAGCAACACCATCTGCACTTTTATCTTCATAGCAGCACTACTCACCATAGCCAGAATCTGGAAACAACCACAGTGCCCAAGAACTGATGACTGGATAAAGAAACTTTGGTACATCTACACAATGGAATATTATGCTGCTGTTAGGAAAAATGAAGTTATTAAATTTGCCTATAAGTGGATGGACATGGAAAGGTTCATGTTGAGTGAAATTAGCCGGGGGAATATATATATATATATATATACACATATATATATATGTATGTATGTATATATTATATATATGTATGTATGTATGTATGTATGTATATATTATGATACCAATATCCAAAACATGAATCAGGAGGTCTTGTCAAAGGTGGAATCTACCACAAGTGTGTGGGAGTCAGAGGTTAGGTAAGACAGAGAAGGGAACAGTGTGCTAATAATCGTTGAAAATGATAAAACCATCCTAGAATTGAGCATTGAATATACAGGCAAAAAGATACACGGATAACCTCTAAAAGTAGTATATTAGTACATATTGCAGTGCACAATGTGATAAGAAGAGAGAGAGAGAGAGAGAGAGAGAGAGAGAGAGAGAGAGAGAGCCTTCCGTAGAGACAGGCTAGGGGAGAGGGAGGAATTTGGGTTATTGGTGGTGGGAAATGGGCACTGGTGGGGGGATAGATGCTGGAACACTGAATGACCAAACCCTGAACATGAACATCTTTGTAATTGTATATCTCACGGTCGTATAATAAAAATAATTAATTAATTAATTAAATAAAACTGGAGTTTCAAAGCATTTCAAAAATACCTTTTGATTCTACTTTCGTTTTGATTCTACTTTCAAAACAAAGCAAAAAAAAATGAATAGGTATTCAAAATAAAAGTAAAAACCTCTATGAAAGAATTTCTATCTTTCATTAAGATATGAAACTCTTACCTGGGCACAACAAATGAAGGCAATGGAAAGTGTCAGTAAGAAAATTGAAGATACAACCACATCTACTGAACGCTGTGGGCCTCGTCTCTGCAGAGAGACACATTCTAATGTCAAATGTCAACATAGTGGAGTAAGGCTAAAGATTAAGGTCAGAAACAGCAAAGCTCTCTTGTCATCATTAGGAATCTGAATTATACTATACAAGAAATTCCTGACATAGGATTTTAACATATTTGTAACAGCTTTAACTTAAAACATTGGAAATCCATGTTGCTCCAAATTGAATATACAATGATTCACTTGTATATTTTCCACTGAAATGTTTTCCCCAAAATCAGAAAAGAAAATATAAATATATATATTCATATTTTCTATATGAATATATATACATTATATATATATATATATAAAATAGTCTATTATCAGTCTGTACCAGAAACTCTATTATATATAAAATAGTCTATTATCAGTCTGTACCAGAAACTCAAAATTTTGTTTTCCCTTTCTAAGCTGTTACTTCCCCATCCCTACCAGCTTTGCACAAAACTAGCAATTTGGTGTCCAGCAAACTGCTGACCCTGTCCTATGCTCAGAACTACACTGCCTACTGTCTCTGTGCTGCCGGGAATGTCAATAAGCACATTCTCTGTATAGTCTTACGTATACTATACTGTTATATAAAACTGACCTTTAGATAGGAACGCAGTGATAACCAGATCTTAATGTTCTCCACCTTTTTGAGTCTGAAATGAGGTATTTCATATTTCCTAGCTTTCCTGGCAGAAGTAATATGGCTGAAAAGTTTTGCAAATAAAAATCTCTAGGAGAGATTTGAAAAATACAAAGTGAAATACTAGCAAACAAACTCCTGAGTATACAAAAGATGTTAGACAATGAGAGTCCAGTCACTTGAGAGACCATGGAATATGCTGTTAATAGTTCATTACTCTGTTGCTCCCCAAACACATTATATACTAATATACTTCTTCATATTATTGTTCATTTATGACATTTTCAGGGAATATTCTTTGCAGACCTTTGTGAATCTCTAACTTCACAAAAATCCCAAATTCATATATGCAGGATTCTGGCTTATTCATAAATTTTATCTTCATTCAAAGTCTCATTTCTTATACATATCAATCAATAGATGATATTCTCAATCCTCTTGTTAAATTTTATTATTCCTCACATGGTCATTGGTCACAGAAAGTATTACTTTAAGAATTACCACATAGGAAAGCAACAGAGAAGTCACAAAGAGGTGCAGTGCAAGCTGCCAGCGAGACTCTATGCTAGCTGAAACAAATACTCCCACACAGGTTCATTTTATATTACAACCTAACTTTGTGAGTAGTCAATAGTGTGAGTGTTTAAAACCCACAAATAATGAAAGTATACTTAGTGATCCTACATTGAGAACATCATCTTTTGGAGAGACTACAAAAAACAAACTCAATGGTATACTGCATACCAAAATAGAGGTAAGCATTTTTGGCTCATTTGTTTTGGTTTTGGGGTCAAAACTCTGGGTGTTCAGGGAACCCGTGGAGCCAGGAATCCACACCAGGGCCTCACCATGAAAGAAAAGTGCTCTACCAAACCCAACCACACCCCCATCAGAGGTAATCAATTTTAATTCATTTACTACCAACCTGTTTATACGTTCTCTCAGCTACACACATCATGAAAAAAAACATCCAAGTAAGACACAACCGTTCAAAAAAATTAATGAAAGACAAAACAATAATAGGTACAACAGGTGGTGCTCCACAAAAGAGTGTCAAGATCTCCACAGCTGAAATGTTCATTAGCTGGTCAAAGTTCTTCTCACGGAAAAGTCGATATACAAAAGGAAAAAATGCTAGTCCAATGGTGACAACATTTCCCAGCATCTGATAACCAGATCCTTGCTGACAGGCATTAACCTGGGAACCGATTTAAACGGTCTATTATTATCGCACAGCTAAGGAAATTAGGAGGTGACATTTATCAAACAAGTATATTTTAAAAGAAATACAAGTGATATACACATTATGACTTTGAGTACTATTTAATACTAAGTGTCGTCAAGAGAAGTAGAGCATTGTGAACATGTGATCATGTACATAACAAACAGAAAAAGAAGATACTATTGAACATATCACTATGCCTTACCTGCTGGACTACCCCTCAATATACCACTATGAAATTGAAAGTATGTTGTGTTTCAGGTGTTGCATCAGCAACAGGTCTTATGGACCAGCTACTGGTCACCAAAGACTTTTATTTCACTGAAAATGTCTCGGCGCTCACCCTGCTCATGATGATGCCACTTATTTCCAGCACGGACATATCCGTCTTTTTGCATTCGGTCCCTTCCCAGATGATTGCACTAACTCGGTCGGAGGCAGGACTTGAGTTCTGAAGCCAGAATAAATGGTTCTGAAAAGAGAAATATCAAACTATTTCCATCCAGGCCTTTCTCGCCCCCATTAGGTTGCTTTCCCCCTGAACAGGCTATGCTGCTCACCAATATCCAGTCTCTGTTATCTCCCTCACAAAGCTGAACACTGATTTCCCCCTCTAAGATGTTAATTTCTTCTGATTTCTTTTTTTACTAAGGCCATTTTCTTACATGGGAGAGCCTAAATGTCTTTTTATAATGAGAGGCAGTACAAGTCCATGATTAGTGAGACTGTTCCCTCTCAGAACTTCTGCAATGAGGCCAGGTGTGCTGTCCTCAGGGGATATTAAAGATGAACATATTTCCAGAGGAACACAGCGAACCAGACGTAGTATAGCCGTAGCGCTGTTGCTGCTGCTGGCAGAAGAGAGCTACACAGAAGAGGTGCCAACAGGCCTCAGCATCACTTGAATGACCAGAGTTGAGTAAGCTTTTCTCTGGTCTAACAAGGTCACACAAAAAAACTAGAAATCTCAAGAAAAGCTCACAAAGAAAACAGCCCTTCGTTTTCTCTGTCTTATTCAAGTATCAGATAAAGTTCTCTGTTACCAACAATGTCCTTCCTTACTGACACAACCCTAACTTTGTCCTTCTCTAAAATTAAAAACCCTTTTAGTCTCTTTCAGGAAAACTGGCATATGACCATATGCTACTTTTATACTGCCACTCATGTCCACAGTCACCTTAAGCCCAAATGTAACGTTTTTTGGTGGGGAGGCGAGAGAGGCTTCAGAGCACAACTGACTGCTCAGGGCTCACTCCCACTCAAAGGAGCAAATGTGATGCAGAAGTGGATCAGGGCCAATCACTTGCAAAGCAAGCACCTTCACCCTTATGCACCTCTCTGGTCCTAAGATATGCTTACGACCAGAGTCACAAAAAAGTCATACGACATATTTCTTTTCTTTCTACAAACACTCATCATAATACTGATGAGCAGTCTTTTGTTCATTGATTTCTTTTGTTTCCATGCCACACTCGGCAGTGCTCAAGGCTTATTCCTGGCAGACTTGGGGGACCAGGTGGGATGTCAGGGACCAAACCTGGGTCAGCTGTATGCAAGGCAAATGTCCTATCCACTGTTATATGGCTCCAGTCCTATTCACTGATTTAATATAAAAAAGTTTATATATATATAATATATATACACATATGTATATAAAGCACTTACTATGTAACATACATTGAGGATACACTGAAGAACAAGACAGACGTATGTAGTCCTTGACATCAAGAGATTACAGACATACGAAGGAGACAAATACAGTTATTACACAGCATGACAAGGGAAGGAAAGAGTGCTAGAGAAATATATAGTCTTCCTACATATTCATATATTATATAAAAATATACACTTTTTACAAACTAATAGTTTACTATAAAATGTATTAGTATTATACATACACACATATACATATATACACACACAGCGTATCACTCATGACAAGACTTGAAAACTCAAAAAGAATGGGTATTAGAGAAGTACATTCCAGTCAAAGACAACAATATATATGTGTAAAGGCCCAGAAGTATCATAAAAGTATATTCCGGAAACTAGAAAAAAAAAGTGAGTTATATTACAGTAGATCACATAAAGAAAAGAAAATGGGGGGCCGGAGCAATAGCCCAGCGGGTAGGGCGTTTGCCTTGCATGCGCCCGGCCTGTGCCAGCCCGGGTTCGGTCCCCAGCATCTCATATGGTCCCCGAGCACCGCCAGGAGTAATTCCTGAGTGCAGAGCCAGGAGTAACCCCCTGAGCGTCGCGAGTGTGACCCAAAAAGCAAAAAAAAAAAAAAAAAAAAAAAAAGAAATGGGATGATCGAAAATGAGACTTATAATAAGAGCAAATCAACAAACACACACACAAGCAGAAGTAATTAGAAGTGGGGAGGCAATTAGAGGGCTTACAGGAAAGTGGAGTCACTTTGAATTTTAGGAACATGGTTCTGGCTACAATAGAGAAAACAAAGAGGGAGAAGTCTGGAGAAACCATCAACATGCTCAGAAGACAGCCAGAGATGCCGATGCCAAGCAGGCAGACAGGGTGGATAGCAGAAGCAAGTGAAGGCCGATTAGAAGTTAGTGGGTAAGGAGGGGTCAGGAATGGCTCCAGTGTGTTTTGAGTGGGTAGGGATGGCACTCAGAAATTTGGGCCATTAGGGCCATGAAGATCTTTCAACAGACCAAGCATAAAAATGTATAACCTGAATCTGTAATATCCAGAACCAAGAAAATTCAGTAATTAAAAAAAAAATGGGTATCTATCATTCACTATCTGTAAGTCCCTCTGGAGATATTTTAGTCTGAAGACCAAAAAAGAACCAATTCTTAATCACTCTAGAAGTACTGACAGTCAGAGGCTGACTGCATCTGATGGAAACACCAATAATAAAGCCGCATTCACTGGGTGTTTAGTCTTTGTGCTGAGCACATAAATGATCTCTTTAGTTTTATTACAATAGTCCTCAGAAGAAGGGACCACTGTGATAATGGTAGCTGGAAATGATCACTTTGGACAAGAACTGAGTGCTAGAAGTAGGTAAAGAGTTATACATGATAACCTAACAGTACTTGTATTGCAGACCATAATGACAAGATGGGGCTGGAGAGACAGTGCAGCAGGTGGGGCATTTGCCTTGCACATGACCCACCCGGGTTCAATCCCGGCATCCCCTATGGTCCCCCGAGCACCACCAGGAGAAATTCCTGAGTGCAGAGCCACGAATAACCCCTGAGGATCAATGGGTATGACCCGAAAAGCAAAAAGGAAAAAAAATAATGAAAGAGAGAAAGAGAGAGAAAATAGGCTGGGGTGGGCTGGAGGGAGGGAAACTTGGGACACTGATGGTGGGTAATGTGCAGTGGTGTTGGAACATTCCATGACGGAAACCCATCCATGAACAACTCTGTAACTGTGTAATGATGATTCAATTAAAAAAGTAATAAGAATGAAAGAAAAAACACTAAAATTTAAAAAAAAATTAAGTCTGCAGAAGAAAGAACTATTATTACCATGTGATGAGTGGAAATTTTTCCACAGATATAGAACTAATTTTTCCCATGGTTGGAAGATTTAAATATCTTCTCTAAGGTATTTGGAGATGCTATGATATTAAGAAATCTCCAATTCTAGGCTATCTGATGCTATGATATTAATATAAAGCTAAAATCAGTGTTTTAGTTTTGAAAGGGCTAGCAAGGTGGTTCAAAGAGTGGAATCATACATTCTGCATGTGGTAGTCCTAGACTTGATCACCTGCAGAGGGTCACCCAAGATCACCAGAAGCAAGCCCCTGCACCAGAGTTTCTCTCAAAACAAAAAACAAACAAGGAGAAAAAAGTATCTCTTGACATATATATATATATATACACACATCACCAGAGAAGTAAACATGCCATTTCCTGGCAATTCATATATAATACAGGCATATTTGTGGAAATACCTACCATTCAAACAACCCTGTTAATATAAATGAACACGGAAACTGTTTGTCACAAGGAGATGCAATTTACTGTAACATATCAGCATTATAATTAAAGGTAGATGCAGTACCAAGACCACTAAAATCACAGTAAGTGTATTTCACCTTGCATAAAAAAAATAAGCGAAAAAAAAAAAAAATAATGAAAGCGAGAAAGAGAGAGAAAATAGGCTGGGGTGGGCTGGAGGGAGGGAAACTTGGGACACTGATGGTGGGAAATGTACAGTGGGGTTGGAACATTCCATGACTGAAACCCATCCACGAACAACTTTGTAACTGTGTAACAATGATTCAATTTAAAAAGTAATAAGAAAGAAAAACACTAAAATTTAAAAATTTTTTTTTCCATTTTTCCAAATAAAATCTAAGTGCCCACCTCAGTATTCTATTTAATGTCACCATAGGCAGAACAGTCCAGTGAAGGTTTTACTTTACCATACCCATATCAAAGCTCAAATTATAAATATGGATTAGATTAGATAAAGCCAAATTAAGCAGACTGTCCAAAGTGAAAAGTAACAAAAAAAGGAAGCAAATTCTAGCATTATTTTGCTAAACAAGAAGAAAGTTCTTCCATGATTCCAGGTATATATCCAATATTTTACTGACCATGTTAGTTCTACTACATTTTCAGTAGTTGCCTTTCTGATTATAAAGAAAAATGATTTTTTTTTTTTTTTGCTTTTTTGGGTCACACCCTGCAATGCTCAGGGGTTTCTCCTGGCTCTGCACTCAGGAATTATTCCCTGGCAGTGGTCGGGGACCATATGGGATGCCGGGGATCGAACCCGGGCGGCATGGGCTGGCCGTGTGCTAGGCAAGCGTCCTACCCGCTGGACTATCGCTCCAGCCCCAAAAATAATGATTTTTTAATTTAACATTTCATGAGGATAGTTATTTAACATATTACCACAAACAAGGCTACTACGTTCCCTTGTCATTGCTAAAGGATCTCTCATCTTCAAGGTCCCTTTATAAACAGATCTTTAATTACAGGGCAGATGTTCCCAGAGAGTCACTTCCCTGGCCACTGCTGTTGGAGAGACAAGGGTCACACCCAGCAGTGCCAGGATCAGACTCAAGGGTTTGTGCATGCTAGCGAGGCATGTGCTGTGCCACGTCAGCCATTTTGACCCCTGTATGGAGTCTTTAAAAACTGATGCATTTTAACCATCTCATGTACCTAGCTTATTAAAGAAAGCTTATTTTACAATAATGATTCTTAAAGCATAAAGAAAAATGTCAGAAGCATTATGGGGAGAAAATTAGTTTAAAAAACCTAAGACTCTGAAAAAAAATGTTTTGGCTTTTTAGGGTTACTCCTGGCAGTGCTGGGGGTGACTATATGGGATGCTGGGGATCAAACCCGGTCAAACACATGCAAGGCAAACACCCACCCTGCTATACTATCACTCTGGCCCCAAAGATTATTAATTTTATTAAAAAAATTGAGAGAAAGAAAGAAATTTAGGTTAGAGCACTTCTCTTCCCTAAATCACATCCTTTTGTCTATTTGGGGTCACACCTGATACCGCTCGGAACTACTCTGCCTCTATGCTAAACAGTAACTCCCAGTCCTGCGATACCGGAGACTGAATCTGGCCTCCAGCATGCTGAGCATACCCCAACCTATGAGCTCTCTCTCCACCTTTTTGCTTGTTTACCTATGCTCATCTCTAAATGAGGACAGGGGCCAGAGAGATATACAGTAGGTAGGGTGTTTGCCTTGCATGCTGCCAACCTGGGTTCAATCTTCCAAGTCCCATATGGTCTCCCAAGCATCACCAGGATTAATTCCTTAGTGCAGAGCCAGGAGTAACTCCTGAGCATCACTGGGTATGGCTCAAAACCCATATAGAAAAAAAAGAAATCAAGGACAATAAACCATATCTATCTGATGATAAAGTTAAACGAGTGAAGATAGTGTCTGGCACATGACATTTATACAGTAAATATCAATTATTATTTCAATGCAATGCACAGACCTGCTGGAAAACATCCTCTTTGGGGTCGCGTTTGATCCCTGAGTGAAGGGTGTGCACGTGAGCCCCCTCACTGTCACTGGTGACAGATGACCGACACTCTGGGCCATGCAGCAGGTCGTCCCACAACATGTCCTCCGTCTCTGAGTCATGGCGGGTGCTCTCTGAGTCTCTTCTCGACATATGGAGGTTTCGGGAGCCACCAGTCACACCAGATCTAGAGCCCTTTGAAGAAAAACAAAGAAAAACTCCCACTCATTTAAAAAAAACAAAACCAATTATATAACTACAATAAACTGCAAACAAGCTATGACAGCTCGCAAGCTTTCTTAAGTTGCTCACCCTGTATCTACTTGTTCACAGATCTGCACAGAACAGCAACATTATTTAATAATGAAATGGTGAGCTCTGATACCTCTCTAACAAGCCTTAATTTAAAAGGACTTCCCCTGAAGAGCTAGTGCCAAGTAAAAGGATTGCTCATCGCAGGGTCCCTGGAATGGGAAAGACTCTGGCAAGCACAACCAGAAGACCCCCCTAACGGAGTCTAGTCAAACTATGACTCAATGACAACTCTTGATCTTACTAGCTATGGAGCCTTAGGCAAAGACCTAGTCCTGTCCCACGGCCCAGACAAACAGAAAAGATGACCAAGAAAGGAGAAGGATGGATACGGCACTCCTGTAGCACTGACGTAAGCAAGTGGGCTGTTCCACAAGCCTGAATGCCTTGTCAATCAAAACAAAGTTCACCATGACCTCCTCTGTTCACTTGTGAATATACTATTCCAAATGCAAACATGCCCATAGACCTTCATGATGAGATTTACCACTCCATCTTTCAGGGGTCCTTCCTCAAAACTCTGTCCTCATTAATGTCAATTCCACTGAAACAGGAACAATACTTAATAACTGACACAACATCCCAAAGCAATATTAATAATCTTGCCATTCTTTGGGGGAAGGGCATGTAAGAATGAACAGAGAGAAACTAATAAAGGAATGGAAACGTAACGCTAGAGAATGTAATACTTCCCGTTCACAAGGATACGTTACCTGGCTGAAGGCTGCTGATTCAAATTCAGATTCAGCAAGACTATCTGAATCCCGCACAATATGGCACCACCTGGGAGAGGTTTTCTTTACCTGTTAAAAAATTAAACCAACCAAAAAAAAAAAATAAACCAACCAACAAAGGTAAAAATTGTATATATCTTCAGCTAGTGTTCAGTTACTTAAGAAGTTAATCCTCCAATCTGATCAAATGAGATGAACATTACCTGAGGGTTAGGGTGCCTTGAAAGTCCTGATCTTCTGCTCACCTCACAGCCATTGTCACTTGAGGCCCCTTCCACACTCCTCCGCAGTAACATCATCTGCGTATGGGTTTCACCATCTTCATCACTTGAAAGATCATCTGAAATGCCATTACCCAAATACCTAAAAGTCTCATCCTACAAAGAGAACAGCAATTCCTTCACTGGAGAGAACCTAAATACTCTAGTAAGCTTTACATGGCACAAACAAGAGAGCATATAAAAACTAAGAAGCAGGAAAACTACACTAAACCAGTAATGAACCATGTAACTATACATTTCTTGGCCTCAATAGAGAAAAAAGTACTGGCTGTGAAACTAGATAGTGTGAATGAAGACACAGTATTCTGTAGTGGAGGTCCAGATGGATTTGTCCTACTGCCTCCTTTTCACTAAGCAGCCCCGGAGGACAACTGCTTAACACAGGCAGAAAGTGCCCCCACAACTGCACCCAGGTTGGCATCACCCTTCTGGCATCACCTGCCCAACTCAACCGTTCCTGGGCCCGGGGTAGAATCACCCAGGTTTAGTCAAACTATGACTCAACGACAACTCTTGTTCTTACTAGCTACGGAGCCTTAGGCAAGTTACTAAATCTTTCTGAAATTCTTGTTTCCTCATCTGAAAGAATCAGTAAAAGGACCCATCTCACAGACTTGTTGAAAACTTTGAGTTACTATCTGTAAAGCTCTCAGAATATGCCTGGTTGAGTAGCAGTGCAAAAAAAAAAAACAGTAGGCATCTAAAAAGCTTTTACTTTAATATACTACCGTGAGATATACAATCACAGAGCTGTTGATGACTGGGTTTAAGTAATACAGTGTTCCAGAACTCATCCCTCCACCACAGCATATTTCCCACCACCAATGTCCCCAATTCCTCTCCTTCCGTCTCTCCCTTCTCTTACACATTGTGGCAGTAATACACACACTTAGGGGTTATCATGTATATCCCTGTGCTACATTCAATGCTCAATTCTAGTCTGGCGTTACCATTTCCAACAATTATTAGCACAACAGTAGGCATTTTAATTATCAAAGCGCAACTATGTAGTAAAAGGGAAGCTACTTTAAGACATGATGCCTGAGTAGTTAACTGAGAGACACAGAGCAGAAACCTCTACCTAATCTTAGGTTAGTTTCCTGAACCTTCCTACAGTGCCACCGTCTTTCTGGAACATGACACAGCAGCCTCTACACAATCTGGTTATTAACTGCCAGCGTGTGGGCAACGGGCACCAGTTTCCGTCCTACAAACTTCATGTGATGCTCTCTTCATTCTGGTTTTATAGTTCATTTCTTTTTTTTTTTTTTTTTGCTTTTTTGGGTCACACCCGGCAATATTCAGGGGTTACTCCTGACTCTGCACTCAGGGATTACTCTTGGCGGTGCTCGGGGGGACCATATGGGATAGCGGGATCGAACCCGGGCGGCATGGGCGGCCACGGCAAGGCAAAGAGGCCCTACCCACTGGGCTATCGCCTCCGGCCCCCATTTCTTTGTTAAAAACAAATCTTTTAGGGACCGAGCGGTAACACAGTGGGTAATGCGTTGCCTTGCACGCGGCTGACCTGGGTTCGATCCCCCGGCATCCCATATGGTCCCCCAAGCACCACCAGGAGTAATTCCTGAGTGCAGAGCTAGGGAGTAACCAGGAGTATTGCCGGGTGTGACCCAAAAAAAAAAAAAAATCATATAAACCAGTTTTCTTCCTTTGACAGGCTAAGAATAAGAGACTTTTACACAGGAGCGATTTTGTTTTAGGGCTGGAGAACAAGTACAGCAAAATGTTTGCTTACAGGCACCTGACATGCGTTCAATTCCTGGCACCACAAGAGTCACCAGCCCTGTCAGGAGTGATTCCTGAGCATAGAGCCAGGGGTAAGCACTGCTGGAAGTAGCCATACCCCCCCCCACACACACACCCTTTTTTTTTTTCTTTATTTATTACTATCTAAATCTCACCCTATGGTAGCTTTCTCCATCTGAAATTTTTTGCTTTCTCTCTTGTTTGCCACATTTTAATCTCTGGTCGACACTGTCTCTTCTTTATGATGGGACGCAAATAGCTTGTGTCATTGTCTATTTCAGGCTCTTTATTACATATTAATTTTATTCTTTTAATCCTATGTTTTAAAAAAGAAAATATCATTTTCTGAAAGTTACAGCTTTCAATAAATTAATGTTTTCTAGATTCTGTCTGGAAGACACTGTTGAAGCTCTCCACTTGCAAAGGGTCTAGAAGAACAGAACAGAATATACTTACCTTTAGGTTCAAAGCCTCAGGTCGAACACCTGGGAGAAGCCCTTGCACACACCACGCAGCTCCCCGTCTCACTGCCTGCAGCTGACAGGTCAGGTGCTCCCAGTGCCCCTTCAAAGCCCAGCAACTCTCAGGTCTCTCCTCACCCCAGAAAAATCACTCGATCTGCCAGACTGCTGGTCTGCAGGCAGTGTGCAATTATTTATGATATTGCCACACTGCTGTAACTATCATATTTGCAATATTTACTTTCCTGTTTGATAGTAAAATCACTAAGAAAAGAATCTGAGGGACGCCCAGTGTCCACCATGAATGATGATGTTCTGCACAAAGAACTCAAATTTAAAAAAGGGGTGAGGGAATGTAAAATGTCCTTAGAAAAACATGCAAAAATACTTCACTTTCACAAACCATGAAAGAGCTTAAAATTTCTGGGTCACAATCACTAACATATAAGGGAAGCATCTGAGCCACACTAGGGCCCCACAACCTGTAAAAACATGAAGATACAATTTGTCTTGAGTTCACTTTCGGTACTACAGCCTGCCCACACCAACTTTCTGCCCTACTTCCCATTTCTAAAGTATCTCATGCTAAAAAGACCTATCTTGTAAAAAATACTTTCTGAAGATGTTCACTAATATGACCTATCACCTTTACCTTTTCAGTTCATATTTTTGTTAATTTATCTAAAAACTCATTAGTGAAAAAAACAGGATAAAACATGAACAGCAAATTACTAAAGCGACAGATGATATGACAATGGAGACATTTTTTATTAAATAAATTCTTTCAGAAACCTTAAAAATCATGCAACAATAACTGTCTCCACTGTGGATTCTGATGGCCTAATCTCATAGGTTATATACTACAGAAACACCAATGTGAATACAACATCAAGTAAAAATTCTAAGTCTTCCCACCTGTTACCAAAAAGCATCCCCCAAAAACCACCAATGAAGGGTGCAGGTTCTAACGTTTCTATTCCTCTGACTTTATCAGAGGAATTATTTCCATTTTCTCGGCTCCCATCGCCATTTAGAGTTTTTCGTAATTTTCTACAAAAAAAAAGAAAAATACTTTTTCAACAACTTCAGATTATTTAAGACCTCTTCTATTTCTGCCAAAAATATTACTTGGAAAATTATAATTACTGATTACAACCTGGAATTAAATATAGTGAACTTCATATAATGAGAATAAATTACAGAAGAAAATTTCTGATTAAGGGCAAAACACAGATTTGTTTCCTGGTCCATGCACCAAAAAAAAAAGGGGGAAAGTAACTCAAAGTCTTATACCACTTTGTTCAATCATTATATCATTCTGTTTTTAATGAAAGCACAGATTAAAGAAGCACTGATTCAAAATACTACTAGAAGGGAACGTTTCATAGATGTAGCCAAGAGTCTGTCCTATACCACCAGCAGAGGAAATGAGTACTTTAAATATAGACATGGCTATCTCCTCACTTGGCACACTTTATCAGGGGCACATAAAATAATTTTCATTAATGCCCCCCAAGTTTTTAAAAATCCTACAAATAAAATATGCAGCACAACATTTAATTTCTTTAGAAAACATTAAGGGTACCAGTAATCAAAGCATGCATTCTACCAGAGTTGATCTTTGCCCCTTCCAAGACTTTCTTTTTGGACGAAAAAAAGGTTTTTTGCCTGGTGTTTTTGAGCAATAGTGAGGGCTCTGCAGATCACTCCTGATGGGTGGAGCTTAAGAACTGATCCTGAGTCAGTCGGAGTATGGCAAGCACTCTACCTGCTGTACTCTCTCGGTACCCAGGATCAAGTTGTTTGCTGTTTTGGGGGGGTGCTTTTTTAAAGAGTGGAGGAGGTACACCCAGTGATGCTCAGGGGTTACTCTTGGCTCTGAGCTCAGTAAACACTTCTGGTGGGCCCGGATCCCTATGGGATGCCAAGGATCAAACCTGGGTCGGGTTTGCCATGTGCTCCAGCCCCAGGATAAAGTTTTTAAAATAATACTAGAAAATAAGAATCCTGGGGTCAGGGTGATAGTACAGTGGGGAGAAACTTTGTCTTGCATGTGGCCGACCTGGGTTCAATCCTTGACACCTCATATGGTCCTCCAGCCGTCAGGAGTAATTCCTCAGTGCAGAGCCAGGAGCAAGCCCTGATCATCATTAGGTGTGACCCCCCCCAACAACAACAAAAAAGAGAAAATAAGAATCTATACATTGAAATTCACCGCAGCAAATGACAAAATTTTGTTACTACTTATGTGAACAAAAAATATAGTTATTCTGAGGCAAGATAATATAAATTTTGGAAGATAACACCACATAGGGATGAAACCTTCTGACAGGGCCGTGCAAATCGCTAAAAAAGCACATGCTTTACACATGGAGACTCGGGAGTTCAACCCTCGGCAACCCACAACACCGAGGAAATGCCAGGCAAAGCTCTGATGGTTTAAAACACAAATACACTAAAAAAAATGTTAAAATTTAAATAGCACTGACACCCTCTATTAAGATCCTTATTTTAATGATGTTTCCACAAATTCTGCCTAAGAAGGGAGTTGAAGAAGAATGCTTTCTGAGAATCACTAAGGTAAACTGTATCGAAGAACAGGAATCTCTCTTTTGTAAACAACTGAAGGAAACAAAAATCTCCCTGGGAGCTCCTAGCAAGAGACAAGGAGTCATTAGGAGGGTAGAAGGCGGCTCTGTATGGCGACTCTGTATGCAGGAGGCAGGACGCAGCTCCTGGGCATCCCCACGCCAGCTCCAGCACTGCTGAGAGCTGCTCCCAAGCACCAAGCCAGAAGTTGGCCCCATCACCACCAGCTGTGGCCAAAAACCAGAAATAAATCAATAAGAAGTGAAAAATTATCTTTTAAAAGACAAAAATATCTACTCACAGAGGAAGATTTTTTAATGAATTAATTCAAAGATTTTACATATCCGGCCAAAGTAATAGTGCAGAAGGTAGGGCGCTTGCCTTCAAGCAGCTGACCTGCATTTAATCCCATCTAATCCCCAGAGCACAGGCAGGAGTAACTCCTGAGCGCAGAACCAAGAGTAAATCCTGAACACCACTATAGGTAGAAAAAAAATCAAAAGTATATAATCGATAAATTCTCTTCCAGAGAGCACACAACTACAAGAATGAATTTTCATTTTACCTTCTTCGCCGATTACCATTGTTTCCTGATGACCTTGTTATCTGAGTGGACACAATCTGACAGTGGACAGTTCCCATGAGTAACATAAGGCACAAGGGTCCAAGTACTTCACTTACATTCACAAGAGGCATCATAGAATATAACACGAGAGCTATAACTGAAAGAGGTTTTAAAATGCAAAGCATTAGGGCTAGTCTTCAGAAACAATGCTAGCAACTCTATATGCTATTTCTATTTTTTAAAAAAATCCATCATTTGGAAAAGCACACATGGGGCCAAAGAGAACGTCCTACCCAGACGTGAGCCCCAGCACCATATATGGCTCCCTGCACACCTGCACACCTCCAGGAGGGATCCCAGGACGCAGACAGATGCACACCCTCCCCGCACCAAAAGAGAAGCAAAAAAAACCACACAGTGCAAACAGGAAAACAGCAGGGTTCCCTAGAATTCAGTCTATCTGCATATCAGCTATAATTCAAGATCACAAAATAAAAGTGCTTAGACACGCCCAGCAGTGCTGAAGAACCATGTAATGACAAGGATCTAACCTGGGGCTCCCACACACAACGCATGCACACAAGCCCTTTGAGTCATCTCCCTGGCCCCAGTGTTATATATATTTTATCACGATAAAATGAGTTCAACAAGATACAAGATAGAAAGATAGTACAGCAGGTAGATCTAGCCTTGCAGGCAGCTGACCCAGGTTTAATCTCTGGCATCCCACATGATCCCCAAGCACCACCAGGAGTGATTCCTGAGTTTAGAGCAAGGAGAAAGTCCTAAGTATTACCAGGTATGGCCCCAAAACAAACAAAGGAAAAATAACAATGCTACAAAGTCTTATGTGTGAGGTATAATAGAAGAGTTGATTGAAAAGAGAGCTGGGGCTTTTTCTTCTTTTTTCCTTCAATATATGTATGTCTATGGAGACAGGATTCCACTTCAAATTCCAAATTTCCTGTTTCTATTCTGATTAAATAATTTTAGTAAATTATTTTGCAATGAATACACATGGAAGACCACTTAGGAGAAAACAGTTAACACACAACAGGGAACTTATCCTGCTCAGTGTTAGCACATTCATAAATCTCCAGGAAGGAAAGAAATGTGGCCCAGCACCGCGAGGGCTGGGCTGGTGAGTCCATGCCCAGGACTGCCCCACATGCCAGAGGCAGAGCAGAAGGCTCCACAGTAAAGTGGGCCACCTCCTGTGCACCGTGACTGAAGGCCCTGACTTGAGGCAAGAGCTGCAACACAAGTGTGCGTGATCCCCAGTTACAACAGAAGGGAAGGAAAGGTCGGAGAGAAACAAACTACAGAGAGACTGAGAAGACAAATCGATGGTGCAAATCTATGTTTCAGAAATAGTCCATGACGTATATGAAAACTCAGCGTGTGCATATTCTCAACCAGAAAAAAAAGGACAGCTCTTCAATAACAAACGAGAGAAAAATATTTAATTTTTCAACTATATATGACCAGAAAAATGAGACTTAAATGAGGGAAAAAAACTATTTGCATATCAGATTAAGTTTTTTTTCTTTTTGGGTCACACCTGGAGATACTCAGGGATTCTACTCCTGACATGCTTGGGGGACCACATGGGGTGCCGGGATGGAATCCAGGTCAGCTGCATGCAAGGCAAAAGCCCTCCCCGCAGTAACAACTTTTAAGATTAGAATGATTCTGGTAAGACTGCGGCAATACAGGTGCCGCTGTCCACTATTTATTTTCCAATGAACTTATTATTTGCTTTTCATATAAATAAAAGCCTTAATATGCATATATTCTTCGATTTACTAATCCTATTGTAGGCAATTATAAAAACATAAAATGTTAAACTTTTTGTTCATTTTACATAACAATGATGGTGTCACTAATAGCAAAAAAAGACCATCTAAATATGTGAACAGTTATGAAAGTTGCTGCCGCTTTAAAGAACGGAATTTAGAAAGCTATTTTTTAAAAGACGCAGTTCAGGGGCCAGAGCAATACATAGCAGGGAGAGCGTTTACCTTGCATGCGGCAACCTAGTTCAATCCCCAGCACCCCATTTGGTCCCCCAAGCACCAGCAGGAATGAACCCTGAGCAGAGCCTGGAGTAAACCATGAGAATCATTTGTGTGACCAAAAATAAATAAATAAATAAATAAATAAATAAATAAATAAATAAATAAATAAATAAATGGTGAGAAAATCTAATAAAATAAATAAAAAGTAGTTAAGACTGAATACACTGCCCAGGCAGCCATATGATAGCCCAGGATGTGACCAGCAGCCCTAGTTCTAATGCTCAACCCAAAGGCTTGGCTGACAGAAAAAAAAACTGCTAGGAGGAACCCCCCCCATCCCTGCCCAGGCCCTCTAAGCACTGCTTGGGGAGATCTTTAGATCTCCCAAGATCTAAAGGCATTTTGGGTGAATCCATTAGATTCGTAAAATCATAGAATTAAAACCACAGCTCTAAATGATGGTGTCCATATAGTGGAGTATTATACAATCATCAAAATAAGATCATTGAAAAGCAGATGTAGTTAAATTATAATTTATATATTAACTTATAATTAGATTAATTTCCTTATTCACATTAACCACACTGTTAAATATTCAACTACTATATATATGACTAATAACTAATACAGATTGAGAAGATCTAGGAATGTGCATAGAAATGCAAAGAATTCTACTGGATAGTACTGTCACAACCTTTTTTTTAAAAATTTTTTTATTTTTTGCTTTTTGGGTCACACCCGGCAATGCTCAGGGGTTACTCCTGGCTCTGCACTCAGGAATTACTCCTGGCGGTGCTCGGGGACCATATGGGATGCTGGGGATCGAACCTGGGCCGGCACAGGCCAGCCACGTGCAAGCAAACACCCTACCCCTGGACTATCGCCTCCGGCCCCACAACCTTTAAAGTTTAACTTTGGGGCGAAAGATGTAGTGCAATGGTCGAAGATTTGCCTTCTGTGTGTAAGGCACCCACACACAGAAAAAATTAAACATAGATCTACAGGGACAGATCCATTAAATAATAAGTAATTATGAAAAAGATTGAAAGTTAGTAATGTGCAAAAGTGTTAGGATATTTTCTTTTTCTTTTTTTTCTTTTGGGTCACACCCGCGATGCTCAGGGGTTCCTCCTGGCTCTGCACTCAGGAATTACTCCTGGCGGTGCTCGGGGACCATATGGGATGCCGGGATCGAACCCTGGCCAGCACGGGCCGCGCAAGGCAAACGCCCTACCCGAAAGTGTTAGGATATTTTCAAAAAAGAAAAGCTCTGTGAGAAACAAAGGGGATCATGCCTAAAGTAAGCAAGACGGCAGTAATGATAAACGGCGCCTGGTAGTTAGCCAGGAACAGATGTACACGCCTGATAGGTCAGGACACCCAGGGAATGAGTCTGGATTATTTGCTTGCTTTTGTTTCGGGCCACACCTAGTTTGCTCAGGGCTTACTTGTGCCTCTGCAGAGATCACTCCTGGCACCTGACTCACTGTCCTAATCTCTCAGCCCCAAAAGTAAAGATTTTTATTCAAACCACAATGAGAAGTCACTAAAGTGTTTGAAGCAGGAAAATGTCATAGTTTTCCCTTTCAAAAGACAGCTCTAATGACAGAAAAATAACTAAGAGAAGGTGGCAATGTGAGCTGATAAGTGACAAGAGAGTTAAAACATTTTAGAGGATGAATTTACAGACATGGTGAAGATTGGATGTGAGGGCTAAAAAAAACCGATGTTTATGACAACATTTAATGAAATAAGGAAAGAACTAAAGACGTGTACTAAAGATGTACCGATGAAAAGTTGGTTAAAAAAAGAGATCCATTCAGATATGATTAAATTCAAGATACCTATGAAATCTCTACATGGACATATCAAACACATTGGGATTTGCAAGAAAGAATGTCCCACCATTTCTTCCTTTTTTTTTTTTTTTTTTTTTTTTTTTTTTGGTGAGACTGGGTGCGGTGAACCAGGCCCGGCTGAACAGGCCTGAAGCAGGGGCATTGCAAGAATTGGAAACCAGAAATAACAGAGAAAAGCATGGGGTCAGGAGGCAACAACCTTGGGGACTGAGAGCCCCAACTGTCTCCACGAGCAGTATTTATCGCTTAGAGCCAATAATCATTAAAAGGAGAACAGCATTCATTGATCAGGACCTAACAATCTTGATCAATCCAGTTTAGACTATTACATTTCAGAAGGCATCGATTTATCAGAATAAACATAAATTTAAAGGGACTTTCTTTAGGGGGACGCTCTTCCAGGAGTGGGAAAAGATAATGCAGACCGGGCCGGCATTCCAGGGCAGCATTCCCTAGCTGGACTCCAGCACTCTGGGTTCCGGTTCCCAACAATGGGGAGAAACCCATGCAGGGCTTGTACTGTCCCGTGAGCTACATTCCTAGCCCATCCTTCCATTTCTTCATACTTGAAAAGAACATTAGAACAGTAAAAGTCGTATCGCCGAACAGAGCAGAAAGCAGCCTCCACAGCTCAGCTCAGCTCTGCCGATTACCTTGCATGAGGTAAAGCAGGAGCAGCCAAACAAAGATCCTCAAAGAGGTGACCTGAATCCACCAACTGCAGAAAAAGGGGAAAAATACAACTCGAACAAGTCCCTTCCGTGTCAGTGAGGTCCATGGAATTTCAGGTTTGGCTTTGGCAAATGTCGAACCTTTAAATATGCAATAAAACAAAACATCAAACATTTACTTACTTATTTTGGTGGGTTTTTTTTTGTTTTGTTTTGTTTTGTTTTGTTTTTTGCTTTTTGCGTCACACCCGCAATGCTCAGCAGTTACTCCCTGACATTGCACTCAGGAATTAGTCCTGGCAATGGCTCCTTGGTGGACTAGATGGGATGCTAGAGATGAAAGCTAGGGCGGCTATGTGCAAGGCAGATGCCCTCCCCACTATACTATCGCTCTGGCCCCAACTAAACATTCATATGCAATATACTGATGCCATTTGGGACACTGAGCAGGTTTGTCGATGCAACAATCCAGGGAGGACATCAGTACTCTTTGGTGCAAGACTACTTGGCGTAGGTGCAGGGGTGTGGGGGAGGGGGGGCTTCATTCATCTGAAAAAAGAATGTATATTCTAGAAGGCACTCAGAAATTTTTTTTTCTGACAAGGGACAATAGGCCAAATAAGTTGAGGAATCTCCCTGCATTCTATCAAAAACAGATGGCAGAAAAAAAATCAGCACTTAAACTTACTCAGTTGAAAACAATTTTCTAGCACATTCACTAAATGCAGTAATGTCTAACTCAATCTCTAGAACAAGAGGTCAAAATAAATCACTCATTTGCTAGCTATATATATATATATATATATATATATATATATATATTTTCCATTACAGAAACAGTCTCCATGCTTACCCCTCTTTCAGTTTTATGGAAACCATGCAATTTCTCACACCGTACTGAAGTAAAGGGAGATAAAATACTAACACTTAAATCAGAACATTATTTTTGAAATTAAAGTATTCTATCACATAGGAAAGAAATAAAAAAAATCTTTATTTCCCCCCATGAAAAAATTAAGTAATATACACAAAATACAAATCAGCTACAACACTCACCTCTAATTAGGTCAACATCAATCAAGTCTGGCTTTATATGACCCATTTTTTTTGGTTTGTTTTTGAAGCCCTAGAATAAAACAAATAAAACAGGCTCAAAAATATTAATAATAATAGTAAGGTCCTTCTAAAAGGTAGACTTACTACAGTCCTCTCCAAAGTGAACTGGCTTCTTCCCTGTGGCACTCTGCTCTACTTCCCTGACATTCCTCTATTCATTTTTATCCTCCAGAAAAACGTGATTTCTCACCTGCTGCTCTCAATTTCCCTCCTTACTCTTATTACCTGACACTGTGGATGTAGTCACTTAAAGTATTCCTTTGATATAAGTTTACTGGTGATTCAGAAAAAAAAGATGAGTGGGCTGGAGTGATAGTACAGTAGGTAGGGTGTTTGCCTTGAATGCTGCCAACCCCGAGCATTGTGGGGTATGAGGGAGGGAGGGAGGGAGGGAGGGAGGGAGGGAGGGAGGGAGGGAGGGAGGGAGGGAGGGAGGGAAGGAGGGAAGGAAGGAAGGAAGGAAGGAAGGAAGGAAGGAAGGAAGGAAGGAAGGAAGGAAGGAAGGAAGGAAGGAAGGAAGGAAGGAAGGAAGGAAGGAAGGAAGGAAGGAAGGAAGGAAGGAAGGAAGGAAGGAAGGAAGGAAGGAAGGAAGGAAGGAAGGAAGGAAGGAAGGAAGGAAGGAAGGAAGGAAGGAAGGAAGGAAGGAAGGAAGGAAGAAATTCAGACAGACAGACAGACTATATAACCAGAAATCCAGGTATAAACTTTCAAAGAATGAAAATAGAATTCTTTAAGTTATTTGTCTCCAACCATTCATCTGTTAAATCAGCTTAATTTGTGATGTTATTACATGCTGTATTAATTTCTCTTAAAACACAAATGCATGCACTTTTAGAGTTCTTGTTACATCTCCAAGTTTCTAATGCCTCTTAAACTAATCCATACTGTTCCATTTACTCAAATTTACTAATATGCTAAAAAATAAAATCAGGATTTGAAAGGTATAATTTGTAGTATATTAAGAATAGAAAGTAAATTCATGATTTCTCTGTATTTTAAATACCTGGCTTACCTACCATCTTTGTTTCAATGATACAATACATTTAAACATGAATTTAAAGCTTAACCGACTGACAGTAATCTTTGATCAAGTTTAAAATTTAGACATTCAATGATTAAAATTTAGATTAAAAAGTCAAATTTGTTACTTGCTACTTCCCTATCTCAGACACTGGGCCAGTGGTGATCTCTAACTATGTTTAACTAAGGCAGATGAACAGTTTTTCTTAAGTGAAGTAAATATTTCCAGTCAATACAACTACAAATTTACTACAAACTAAAATTTATACAAAATGTTCTAAAACTTTAAATGTAATCTAATTAAATCTCAGAAATGATTAAATCATAAAATTGGGATGGGGCATCTAATAGGGCCCAAGTAATAGCTCAAAGGGCTGGAGTGCACTTTATATTCCAGAAGCTCAGCTGTGGGCTCCGTGCCACACGACCCCCAAAGCACTGTACCAGGAGTCCCCGACACAGTAACAACAGCAACAGCAAAACTTAAAATAAGCCTTTGAAGAAATACATACAGTCATATTTGAAACATACAATATTCATGGAAAGAACAATTATTTGTGCAATATTCAAAATCGGAAACCATTCTAATTTCACTATTGTCAATAATATGGAAATACATCTGCATTGCAGTGTAACAGATACAGGCTTTGGGAACACCTGTATTAATGCTGCTCCCACTAAAGAAGGCTTTCTTAAACAGCCCTAGCATTAGAGACAAAATGATCCACTTTTCTTGTGTTCCATACTTTTAACTTGTAAGACTACGGAGCCAGAGCTAGCACTGATGACCTGTAAGTAATGATCTATGAAAACCTCCCTCAGAACAGAATCACAGTCATCCACTTGGTCAGCATATCTCCACAATGCCAGAGCAGCTCCTCAAGTGACATACACAGCAATAAGGCACCAGAATATGGTTTCATTTTCAGGCAGACCAGGACAGAAGGGAAGACAAATTTAAAAAGTCAAATATTTTAAGAGTTCCTCAGGAAAAACGTCTCTGAACTTCCTTCACCAATCAATGTTTTTACCTAAGGGGGCAGAAGTCATGAAGAAACCTGCGACTACTATTCTTTTTTTCTCTCTCTTGGGTCCCACCCAGCAATGCTCAGGAATTACTCCTGGCAGTGCTTGGGAAACCCTATGGGATGCCGGGCATCAAACCCGGGTTGGCCTTATGCAAGGCAAGTGTCCTACCTGCTGTACTATCACTCTGGACGCTGTTCTTAAAGCAAGATGAGGAAGTCGTAAATTGTGTGTATATGTTTATGCTGAGAAAAAATGAAAACACATGCCCACATGCTTCTGTTTCAGGACCCTTCTGCTTTATCATATAGTATCTAAAGGAAAAGAAAACACGCACCAGCACAATCTTTTTATTTTGCACTCAGGAATTACTCCTGGTGGTGTTCAGGGAACCAAATGGGATGTGGGGGATTGAACGCAAGTCGGCCATATGCAAGGCAAATGCCCTACCTACTCCAGCCCCCATCAGCACAATCTTAAGCACTTTAAATATATTAACTGCTTAACTTAGCCATCACAATTGTCCTATAAAATAGACACCTTAATTGCCTTCATTTTATAGAGGAAGAAACCAAGGTACAGAGATTCTAACCCAATCATTCTCACTGCAAACCATTCTTTAATCTAGTCACCAATATACGCTATCTGGACCGAATCAATGTCAGGAGAGGCTTCATATCAGATTAGGCTGCGGCTGACTTCTGAAGGCTGAACAGGAATAAGCCGAGGGAGCTGTGACAGAATTCACTACTGGCCACAGCAATTATCATAAACCCAAGGAAAGATTACAGGAGAGAGGGGCTTGAGAAATAGTCTAACAGGGCATTTGCCTTGCATGCAGATAACCTGGTTTGAACTCCAGCACACCATATGGTTTCCCAAGTCCGCTAGGATGACCCCTGAGTACAGAGCCTGGAGTTAGACTGGGCACTAAACAAAATACATAAAAAGTGGAAAATAAAAAGATTATAGGAGAGAAAGAAAATAACCGTGCACCAGTTGCCAGAGTAGGGGGCCTAGAGACACACGGCTGGGCTCCAAGTGCAGGCAGGCTCAGCCCTCTCCAACGTCCCCCGTCCCCCATAACTGGTCACCACCATTACAGCTCACAAAGCAGTGTCTACTTTGACACCCGAAAGCCCTGGAGGTGTTTGCTGCAATACCATCAGATTCCGAAGTTTAACTGAGAATAAAGGGGGAACTAACACAGCTCTCCCCTGTGCTGAAATTTCCATTTAATTGCCACTAAAAGACATCAAATTACTACTAGTTTGGCACAAAGAGGGATGTCATCCCTGATTCAGGGAAGATGATTGAGCAGAACAATTGCAAGGCAAGTACCACACCACAGGAACATGTGTAAAGGGCACCTAAGTCAGATTTAAGAGGCCAGAAACAGATTCCCAAAGGCAATTAATATCTAACCAGAGACATGAGAGATGTATGAGAATTTTTTTTTTGAGAAACGTAGTTAGCAAAAAGAGGAAACCCTTAGAAAGCACTTAGAAAAGATAACCTGGAAATCAGAGATAATTATGACAAAAAGTATAGAAAAAAGTTCCAAGGAAGAGGAAAAGCGTTAAGGGGTTGAGTTATGAATGTGAGAGAACCTGGAGAAGTAAACGAAGAAGTTGTGAAGACTGTAATTACGCTAGGAGTGAGTCTACCATAAGGATGCATTTGGGTGTGCGGCGGGGAGCACAGGCAGCGTGCTCAGGACTTGCAGGATACCATCTGCAGTGCTGGGATGAGACTGGAGACAGCTCTGTATCTGCAAGGTAAATGCCTTACAATCAAATCATTCAATATGCTATTTGTAAATAAATTTTAGCTATGAGAGAAACAATCATATTTGTATTAAAGACTAAGCAAGCAATCTTCATTGATGTTACTGGAGGCTGTGAAACGGAAAGGTGTAGGAAGCCATACAGTGGAGTGGGAAACTGTTCCCTATAACGGTCAGACAGCGTTTTATCAACTCAAACACCTTTGCACTGAAGCCTAAAATAGACTTAGAAAAAGTAACACATGAGGTTACGGGGGTTGGTGAGCAGGCAGCAGTTTTCAGAGCATATGGATGCAGGCCAGTGTTTTTCATTTCTGCAAGAATCTGTGCTGGACCAGTCCGCAAGAGTAAGATGGTTGAAAAAAACTCAGGTGCAGACAACAGGACAGACGAGCTACACAACACGATGGGGAAAGGCATTCATATTCAGATCAGCAGCTATAAATGTAACCCAACGGCAGAGCTTATGGCTATGTGAGAATCCCAGCACCTCCTCGCTCACCACCCAGAAAGGGATTTAGAGGCAGATTCCAGTATTGGTAACTGAAAACCTGAAGATGAAGCCACAGAATTCCAAACCCCAACTTAAGCACTCCAGCTACTCAAGAAAGCAAGAGAGGGGCTGGAGCGATAGCACAGCAGGTAAGACGCTTGCCTTGCATGCGGCCGACCCGGTTCGATCCCCAGCATCCCATATAGTCCCCTGAGCACCACCAGGAGTAATTCCTGAGTGCAGAGCCAGGAGTAACCCCTGAGCATCGCCGGGTGTGACCCAAAAAAGCAAAAAAAAAAAAAAAAAAGAAAGAAAGCGAGAGAGCACACACAAGCTGTGTCAGAGGCGAGACAATCTTTCTTCTTGCTCTCTGCTCACGAGGCATCCCCCGGCTGAGTGGCAGAGAGAGAAGGAGCACTGAATCTGGCAGGCAGGGGAGTAGGAGTTCGTACAATACATGTTCAGTCTATCTGACTCTAATCCCCATACCTAATTGATGAGATTTATTATTCTTGTTACCAGACGCAAAGGTGATGGTATAGTTATACATTGCATACCTCTATACCTACCATTCTACCCATTATCTCTTATAGGTTATATACACATACATATACTGCTTATTACTCTAGTAGTGGTACAATTTCTTTTGGAGGGGTAAATTTTAGTCTCATCTCAATTTTTATTAAAATAATACTATTACAAAACTAGTGAAAAAAAGAACTCTTTCAACCTCACCCTTCCTTACCCTTGATTTCTACTTCCTAGCTATTTCTTCTTTCTTCTTATTTCTAAATAAGATGTGGACAGGGCTTTCTTCAATGTTAGATGCTATCCATTCTTTTCATACAGTTGATGAGGAGAAGGTAACTTTCTTACTTAGCATTTCTGTGCCTCAGTTCCTTCACCTGCAAAATGGGAATGATGATATACCTACCTCATAGGACTATTTTAAGAATCAATCGAGAGAGAGGGTGGGGGCCAGGAGATAGCTCAGCGGTAGAGTACACTCCTGCTCTGTACGAGTTTTTGGAGCTCTCTCTGCAACTCTCTCCTCCCAGCCCCCACCAAAATTAAAATTATGTGCATAGTGCTTTGAATAGTCCAAGACACACAGTGCTAAATATTAGTAATCATTTGGTGGAGAGGGCATACCCAGTGATGCCCAGGGCTGACTCCTTGCTCTGTGCCTAGAGATCACGTCTGGCAGGCTCAGGGGACCAGACAGGATGGCAGGAATCAGACCTAGGTCAGCCCATGCAAGGAAAGCTCGCTAACCGCTCTATTGCTCCTGCTCTAATAATTCTTTTTCAGACCATCAAATACACAAATGCTTTCCTAAACTAGTGTCCTCACACAGTGTTATCACAAACTAAATCAGCATTTCAGTATTTCCAATGTTACAAATTCATAAACATTTAATATGTTATGCTATAATACGCTATAGTATGAGTTTAGTACAGTATGCTATGGTTTTCACTCTTTCAGTATAAATCCTGTTTTTGTTACCTATCTGTATTATTAATCTCACCTTGAATCTCTACACAAGGGTTACAAATCTCCCAGTGTGCTCAAACACACTGACGTCAGTTTATTTTTCCCCCCTAAAGACGTTAGCATCGGTGTTATGTTTTCCTACTCTATTTAATTTTCTGGGTCTGTTAATTTTCTGGGTCTGATGTAAACTGCCACTTGGGATATACCTAAAATATACCAGAACACTTTTCCTCTCTATTGACCATACATCTCTCATGTCTCTGGTTAGATATTAATTGCCTTTGGGAATCTATTTTTGGCCTCTTAAATCTGACTTAGGTGCCCTTTACACATGTTCCTGTGGTGTGGTACTTGCCTTGCAATTGTTCTGCTCAATCATCTTCCCTGAATCAGGGATGACATCCCTCTTTGTGCCAAACTAGTAGTAATTTGATGTCTTTTAGTGGCAATTAAATGGAAATTTCAGCACAGGGGAGAGCTGTGTTAGTTTCCCTTTATTCTCAGTTAAACTCGGAATCTGATGGTATTGCAGCAAACACCTCCAGGGCTTTCGGGTGTCAAAGTAGACACTGCTTTGTGAGCTGTAATGGTGGTGACCAGTTATGGGGGTGGGAACGGGGGACGTTGGAGAGGGCTGAGCCTGCCTGCACTTGGAGCCCAGCCGTGTGTCTCTAGGCCCCCTACTCTGGCAACTGGTGCACGGTTATTTTCTTTCCATTTTCTGACAGAAGAAAATAAGAATGACCAGGCAGCCATAAGAATAAAGAGGAGGATCTGGTAGTAGTATATTGGCCTTTCTGAGTCTTCCTATAGAGGTTTGATATTGGAGTTCATTATCTTACTGGCATTCCCTACATTTGCATTTTTACTTTACGCATCTTCTATCCATTTTTTTGTTTATTACTTTTTTGGGCCACATCCAGCTGTGCTTGGGGCTTACTCCTGGCTCTGCACTAAAAGAAGCTCCTACTAGGGCTCAGAGGACCCAAATGTCGAGGATCAAAGGGCATGCAAGCAAGGCAAGTGCCCTGCCCGCTGTACTATCGCTCCAGCCTCTGCATCCAAATATCTTCAAATTGTGGCGAAACTCCTAATCTACTAAAATTCCCTCCTATTCCGCCTAATCTGAATTCCATGCCCAGAACAAGAATCCCCGGTTTTCCCTGCTGCATATTGGTTTGCTGCTTCTTGGTCCATGATGCCAACCAGTGCACGGAAACTAACTGACGACGGAGCAGATTATTCTGTGGCTTCCTAGACCTCTGAGTTGCACATCAAGTCTAGGGACTGACACTCCACACTTGTTTAATCTGCCTGTGAAATTCCCAAATCCCCCTCTGTGAGCATCAATGACCTCAACTGTGTCCACACCACCACGCTTCATTGTCACAGTCAGACACTGAACAATGACTCTGAAGTGTGGACTACAAACCCGGTATTTACATCTCTACAGTACTGTTGATGCTCCCCAGAACCTCAAGGGTACCATTACAGGGCAAAGGGAGAAGGCAGAAAGTCCTTGTGGGTTGAGAAGAGTTTTATTTACTGCAATTTCACAAAAGCTTTTAGAAAAGATTTGTACTTGTATTCAAACTATCATCTTTTTTTGATTTAGTAACCGTGAAATTACAAAGTTATGGTCTGATGTCAGGCATACAAAGTTGCAAACACCAATCCCTCCACCAGTGTCCACTACCCTGCAGCAATGACCCCATCTGCTTCCTTCCCAGGCACCAGTCTGCTTCTACACGAGGCTCACTCTATATATGTATTTATATACTACACAATGTTAACTATATAGTATCTATTATATATGTACTACATATATACCTAAGTTTTTGCACTCTGGTTTACAGTACTGTTACTGGAAAGCTCTCAAACATAATCCTTCACCACTGTTCAGCACCCTCTCTCCTCCCACTTCCCTCTTTCTGTCCTATCCCCCAGTTCCCTCACCTGGCACTTTTCCTACTAAAGACCAGCTCTCGTGTTCTTTGTATGCTCATTATTCCACCATTATGTTTCTTTATATCCCGTATAGGAGAGATCATGTCAAACCATCACCATTAGTAAGGGTAGCTCATTAGTCAGCTACCTATCATTCTACTTAAGAAAAAAATCACAAATAAAATGGAGTTGTCTGTGTTTATGATTATTCTTTTTCATTTTTTAAAATATTACATTTTATTATTTTAAACACTGATTTTTTTTTCTTTTTCCGGAACAATCAGATAGGATTGATTTTTTCCGGAACAATCAGATAGTCTGTATAGGGTGTTACAGCCCTAATCACACAAAATTGTTAATGAGGAATCATGCAAATTCCAATCACCATGTGCTATCTGCCCTCTGAGTAAGGAAACAGGGAGGGAATATTCTACCTGACGATTAAACACTGATTCTCATTCTAAAACTAGAAAAGAATTAAAAGCCCCCCAAAACACCACCCCAGTAACAATGTTTTGCTCATCTTAGTACATCTCAGTGTGTTAATTTTGAGACTGAGATGACTTTCACTGAAAAATATTAAGATTCTATAATTCAATGTATTTTCTAAAGAGAATTTAAATAAGTCTCACTGAGAATTTGTTTTTTAGTACTTCATTATGACATAGTTCTATTGGTATTTTTTTCTGAAAACAGGCTTATTAAGGAGTGAACTAGAGTATAGTGGGGGTTGGGCCCGTCGCCTCTGGGGGGTCCCCGGAAGCAGCCGGATGAGACTCGCCCATCACACTAGCCACCATTGTTGCTGTCCGGACGCTGGGAAACTGCCTCACGACCAGATCAACAGAGCAAAACCAGTTCGAGCCCAGGTCACACGGCCGCTTGCAGCCGCGCGGTCCACTAAAAATAGTGAAACATTAATGTCTTTTAATGCACTGCATTCCACGAAGAGCAGGAAAGTTTGTTGGGAAGGAGATATAAAGAGGAAAGAAATGACATACAGAACCCGCCAAGTGGTTGAGGTGCGGGAGGGGGAGGGGAGGTGGGGACATTGGTGATGGGAGATGGGTTTGGGTGGAGGGTGCGTGTTCGAACACTGTAGAACCAAAGCTCTACATGAGCATCTTTCAATTAAAAAAAAAAGGTGGAATCTACCACAAACATGTGGGAGTCAGAGGTTAGGTAAGACAGAGAAGGGAACAGTGTGCTAATATTTGTCAAAAGTGATAATACCAGCCTAGAACTGAGCATTGAATATAGGAAAAAAGATATACATGATAATCTCTAAATGTATGTATTGCAATCCACAATGTGTAAGAGAAGAGAGAAAGAGAGAGAGAGAAGAGATAAAGAACCTGCCATAGAGGCAGGCTAGAGGAGGGGGAGGGAAGTGGGGACTTGGTGGTGGGAAATGGGCACTGGTGGAGGGATGGGTGCTGGAACACTGTATGACGGAAACCCAAACATGAACATCTTTGTAATTGTATATCACATGGTGGTGTAATAAAATATTAAAAAAAAATAATAAAATAAAATAATCCAAAAGAGAAAAAAAAATAGAGTATAGTGGGTAGGGTGCTTGCCTTGCACATAGCTGACCCTGGATCAATCCCTAACACCCCACAAAGTCCCCCCAGAGTGATCCCTAAGCACAAAGAGCACAGAGCAGGAGCACCCAGGAACCAAAAGTTAAATAAAAAAGGAAGAAAGAAAAGAAAATAGGGCCAGAGCATATAGTACAGTGGTTAGGGTTTGCCTCAGCGTGACCAACCTGGGTTCAATCCATGGCATCCCATATGGTCTCCCTGAGCACCGCCAGGAGTGATCCCTGAGCATAGAGCCGGGAGTAACCCCTGAGCACCCTTGGGGTTAAAAGCCAAACAGGAAAAAAAATAAAAAGAAATAGTTTTACTAAACTATTACTTACTAAACTATTTAAGTACATAGTTGCAATCATTACTTTAAAAGGTGTCTAGTAAATTTATAGTTTTGCCAACCATCACCATATTCATATTTGAGAACATTTGTATCACTTCAAAACAATAAAGTTAATAAGCCACTAACATACCCAGCCACAGACAACCACAGAGCTGTTTTTATTTTTCCTAAAGATCTGCCTTTCCTAGAAATTTCATGTAAACTGAATCACACAATACACAGGTTTCTGTGTCTGGCCCCTTTAAGTCAAAATCATACTTCATCCAACATTGAAACACATAATATGCTTTACTGTAACACATAATATGCTTTCCTGCTGCGTCATATTCCGTCATACAGATTCAGGCATCTGTTTACCCTCGCCAGGTCATAACATATTTGAGTTTTGTTTTAATCAACTTTGCTTATTATGAATAGTTCTGTCATGAAATTCACGTATGTTCATGTTTTTATTTCTGAGGGCAGATACCTAGAACTAAGAATGCTGGGTAATACAGAAAATGCAGATTTACCGTTTCAGAAATGGCCAAAGCAGTTTCCATTTCCCGCTTCCAGGAAACTAGTTCCAAGAACTAAGCAATTCCTCAAACTTAGTTACTCCAGGCCTTTATAATTGGTCTTTTTAATTTGAGCCATTTTAAAATTTCTCTTGACTTTAATTTGTTCTTCCCCAATGATTAATAATGCTGAGCATTTTTTCATGTGTCCATCAGTCACTAATTTACCTTTGAAGTAAACATTTTTTAGTTTTTGGGTCGCAATGCTCAAGGTTTACTCCTGGCTCTGCACTCAGGAATTATTCCCCGCAGTGCTCGGGGACCAAGTGGGATGCTGGGGATCGAACCCGGTCAGCTATGTGCAAGGCAAACACCCTATCCGCGGTGCTGTCACTCCAGCCCCCTGTAGGAAACTTTCAAAGATTCTGCCACTTCTTGTTTCTTTGTTTCTGAGCTACACGGATGATGCTCAGGGAACCAGGCCCTTGATCCAGGAGCTTGCAGGATCAGGTGAGGCCGGGATCTAATGTAAGCAGAGCACGTGCTCCAACACTTTGAGCTATTCGGGACCCACGCCCATTTTTGTCTTCTCACTATTGTCTTTATACATTGTATGTATAAATATTCCAATACATTAGTTGAATATGCTAATAATGATTTGAAAATAATTTTCCCAATCTGTAGTTTTTTTTTTTTTTCTGGTTTTTGGATCACACCTGGTGATGCCCAGGGGTCGCTCCTAGCTCAGCACATGGGAATTACTCCTGGCAGCCTCAGAAAACCAAAAGGGATGCCAAGGATTTAACCCAGATCAGCTACATGCAACAAGTGCCCTACCTGCTGTGTTATCTCTCTGACCCTCTTTTCATTTTTTTAAATGAAGTATTTTGGACTGAAGAAACAGTACAGGAAGGAGTTAGGAGATGTCTTACATGCAGCCGACTCCTTTGAACCCTGGCACCAAATGCTCCACAAGGGCATCCCTGGAGGCCCCTAAGCACTGCCAAGGTGGGCTGTGTAACCCCCAAACTACAGGGCACTTGCAGCACCCCATTCTCAGCTGTCACATGAAACCCTCTGAGCCACTGGCTGAGCTTTACTGGGTAGGGATGGGGTGTCCCCAGGCCTCCTGAACACTTCATAGGAAAACTAAATCCCTTAAGTGGGATATTTGGGGTCAGGGGTATGGCTCAGCAGCAAAATACAATGCATAGGATCTGGCTGGATTCCCAGACCTAGCTGTGTGTGTGTGTGTGTGGGGGGGATACAATGGAGTCTTTTGTTAGGCTGGAGAGGAAGTACAAGGGAGTAAAGCACTTGACTTGCATGTGGCCGCCCCAGCTTCAACCCCCTGGCACTACGTATGGTATCTCATACTCCACCTCCACCGGGAGTGATCCCTGAGGACTGAGCTAGGAGCCAGCCCTGAGCCCTGCTGGACATGGCCAAATCACTGCCACCCCCAGCCAAAAATGAAACTTTTTGCTTCTGTTAAAATATGTTTGAGGCCCTTCGTCTCTCCACCTCCAATGACCCAGTGGGCGTGGCTACAAACTCAGCAGCCAAGAACAAGCCAAGAGGGGGAATGATAATGAAATATCCTAAGTGGTTCCTGATCCTATGCTATGATGCTCTCAACAGCACAGCAAAGACGGATATTCAAAGAGAAGGCTAGCTAATACCAGGAGATCGTAGAGAAGGCTAGCTAATACCAGGGGATCGTATATCATCTCTTGTTACAGTCGTACAGGGAAACGGAACCTTTTTCAGCTCTTCAGCTTTGCGTTTGCCTGACAGAGTGAATGAAGGCCACAGATATTATAGGACTGAAAGAAATACTCTTGGGGAAAAGAAATACTCTTGAGGGGCCAGAGCGATAGTCCTGCAGGTAGGGAGCTTGCCTTACATGCGGCCGACCGGGTTCGATCCCTGGCATCCCATATGGTCCCCCAAGCACCGCCAGGAGTAATTCCTGAGTGCAGAGCCAGGAGTAACCCCTGAGCATCGCCGGTGTGATCCAAAAAAAAAAAAAAAAAAAAAAAGAAATACTCTTGAATGTATCATCCTGGAAGACATCTAATAGCACTAATGTATAAAGTTAATCATGTTTACACTAAAATAACTTTTATAATTTAAGCAAAATTAATTTTCTGGGATGGGGTGGAATGCATGCTGCCCTGGACTGGGGATGGAGCCCATGGAACCATATGCAAAAGAGTGCTCTGCTGCTGAGCTCCATCACCTTGCCGATGTTAGCAAGTTCTTGCTCAAAGCTCAGGATTCTCAACATCCGGGATCATGACCTCATGCATTAAGGTCAGTTTCTGTTCCATCTTAGTGCCTGGTACTCCTTTTGTTACTTTATTTCACTGGTGACACACACACCCCCCCAAAATGTTAAATAGATGTTAACTGGAGCAGACATCTTGTTTTGCTCATGGTTTCAAGGGCAAAGCACTCAGCCTTTTAAATTATAAGTGCGATGTTAGCGGTAAGTAGTTTTTTTTTTTTTTTTGCTTTTTTTGGGGGGTCACACCCAGCATTGCTCAGGGGTTTCTCCTGGCTCTGCACTCAGGAGTTACTCCTGACAGTGCTCAGGGGACCATATGGGATGCCGGGATCGAATCCAGGCTGGCATAGGCCGGTCACGCAAGGCAAAAGCCCTACCTGCTGGACTATCACTCCGGCCCCTGTAAGTAGTTTTTATTTATTTTATTTTATTCTTTTTTGCTTTTTGGGTCACACCTGTCGATGCTCAGGGGTTACTCCTGGCAGTGCTCGGGGAACCATATGGGATGCCGGGATCGAACCTGGGCCGGCATGGGCTGGCCGGGTGCAAGGCAACGCCCTACCCGCTGGGCTATCACTCCAGCCCCTGTAAGTAATTTTTAATAGAGACCTCTTGTCAGGACACTGAATTTTGTCCATTTTTTTCCTCTACTGAAAAAAATCACATGGTTTTACAGTAGGCAAGTCATCTTCTACATTATCGAATATGGTTATGTTCATATGACTTTTCTTGTTACTTTCTCTACCTGACAGGTCTCAGAATAAGCTGGGATATGTGCTTCCTCTTCTGTTTTCTCAGAGTGCTTATATGTTCTCAACCTAGTTAGCTGCTAGATCCTTCAGCTCTCTCTGTGCCGATGAGACAACTCCTCAGAGAAGGTGTCATCCTGCTCGAAGCCCACTACCGTGTTGGGAGTAGAGGCTTGTACATAACAGTTCTCTTTCTTAGCATTTCTAGCAGCAATCTTGATTCATTAGTAAGATTGCTTTTATCACTGCTCTCCTCCAGCATTTCTATAAGCTCCACTAAAAAGGAAAATCAGTGCTTTTATTCATCATGTTGTAGACGCAGCCCAGTCTACTGCCAGCGCATCAGCAGCAGGTGCTCAAAAAATATTTGTCAGAAGCAAATGTCACGGCTATTTTCCTTTATTTCCCTGCTCTATTTTGACTACTGTTTAATTTCTCCAGTTTCTTCATATACTAATTTGATTCACTACAACTTTCAGCTTTTACTCTAACTTCAGCTTTTTGCTAATACATTTTAAATGATACAATTTTATTAAGTAGTATTTTAGAAATATCCCATAGTTCAGTTACAATGTCTGTATTTTTACTTATTTCTATCTTTCAGAGGCAAGCATGTAGCCCTGTGACTAAAAAGCCAATCCCTAAAATTTCATTTTCTACGGAACAGTATTAATAATTCTCAGAAAAAAAAAACAGTCAAACCAGGTCCAAAGTGATTTTTCAGCCTTTCTACATGTACCTATCATCTAATTGGAAGGAACAGTTTTTTTTCATCCCTTAAGCCATGAACTTCCAATTGCTGATTCTTAATCCTCTGTGCTCAGCTATAAATGCCTTAAACACAATAACTTAATAAATGGTTATGAAAGTATTCATACTACTTTTCATAATACATGTGAATATTTATAAATTGTATGTCTTTTATAACTTTGACATACTTACAGTATATAATTTCTAGTTGTATTATGGTCTGATGTTAATATTTACTTTTTGCTTTTAATTCCTTTTTTGCCTTATTTATATTAAAAAATACTTCCATTTGTGCTAATCAATCTTTAAATTGCAAGTACTTTGGTATACGCTCATACTCCATCCCCTCCCGCCACCACTACAGTTGATTTTTATCAAAGACCCAAGTATAATTAAAAAGATTAAGTCCCACTGTGAAACCTACGCTGTTCTTTATTACATTCTTAGTATCTAGGACATGTTGGTTTAGTAGCTTTATAAATTTTTTTTAGCTCTATAAATTTTTAGTAGTTCTTTTTCTTTCTTTTTGGGCCACACCCAGTGATGCTCAGAGGTTACTCCTGGCAGTGCTCAGGGGACCATATGGGATGCCAAGAATTGAACCTGGGCCAGCGCATGCAAGGATAAAGCCCTACTCACTGTACTGTCACGCTAACCCCTACATTTCTTTTCTTCCCGGGGCTAAACTACAAAGCATGCACAGAAGCCCGGTGAAAGCACAGCAGGTGAGCACTGGCCTTGCACACAGCTGATCCAGGTTGGATCTCCGGCGCTCCGTATCGTCCCCAGTACCTGCCAGGAGTGATCCCTGTGCACAGGGTCAGAGTATGCTCTGAGCACTATCGGGTGTGGCCCAAACACCAAACATCCAAAACACTAAAAAGCATGCACTAAGGTATTGCTAGTTTGATTTCTTAATAAGAGAACAAAGAATAAAAATTTACTTAATAGACATGGCTCAACTAAATGCTGCAATAAACACTAAGTTCCTAGCATGAATCAAGATATTCTAAATATGGGAACAAACACAATTCATGCCCTGGATTTCTATGAAGACGTACAGGTCAAGAATTAACTGCAGGGCCAGAGACATTATTACAGTAGATAGGGCACTTGCCTTGCAGAAGGCTGACTCAGGTTCAAACCCTAGCATCCCATATGGTCCCCAGAGCCCACCAAGAGTGTTCCCTGAGCACAGTGCCAAAAGTTATCTTTGAGCAACACCAGATGTGGCACCAAAACCAAAAAGGGTCAGAGCTATAGTACAGTAGCTATAGTACAGTAGGTATACAGCTAACCAGGGTTCAATTCCTTGTATGCCCATGGCTAGTCCCTTGAGCCTGCCAGGAGTGATCCCAAAGTGCAGAGCCAGGAGTCCTGAATATTGTAGGGTGTGGCCCCCAAAAAAATACCCAAAACAACAAGATTAGCTCTGACATAATGTCTTACAGGCAGGTATATATAACATGGTATTAAAAAAACATTAAGAGGGGCCAGAGCAATAACAAAGTGGGCAGGGTATTTGCCTTGCACGTGGCCAACCTAGGTTCAATCTCTAGCATCTCATATGGTCCCCCGAGCACTGCCAGGAGTAATTCCTGAATACAGAGCCAGGAGTACCCACTGAGCATTGCTGGGTATGACCCTAAAAATAAATAATCAATTAAGAGAAAAACTGTCAATTGAGTAGGGGGAGAAGTTAGGTCAGGAAAAATATGTATCAGGAAAAGGAAACCAAATTCTAAACACTATAGTGCATGCCCAAGATCCCAAAACTAGAGACCACACATGGAAATCTAGCCCACACTCTGAGCTCTATACATTACACCATATTTTTATAGATGCTCATTAGAAAAAAAACAGTAATAGGACAGAATTTAAAGACTTAAGAAACAGAACTTAGGGGCCGCAGCAATAGCCCAGCGGGTAGGGCGTTCGCCTTGCAAGCGGCCGGCCTGCGCCGTTCCGGGTTCAATCCCTGGCATCCCATATGGTCCCCTGAGCACCGCCAGGAGTAATTCCTGAGTGCAGAGCCAGGAGTAACCCCTGAGTGTCTCCCGGTGTGACCAAAAAAAAAAAAAAAAGCAAAAAAAAAGAAACAGAGCTTAGGGGCCAAAGCAATAGCACAGCAGGTAGGGTGTTTGCCTTGTACGCGGCCGACCCAGGTTCGATCCCGGCATTCCATATGGTCCCCTGAGCACCACCAGGAGTAATTTCTGAGTGCAGAGCCAGGAGTAACCCCTGACCATTGCCAGGTGTGACCCAAAAAGCAAAAGATTAAAAAAAAAAAAGAGCTTAAAGACAGCTCAGAGAATTCGAGCACATGCTTTGCATGCAGGAACTCCAGGTTCAATTTCTGGTACCTCATAGGCCCGTGAGGTCAGAGAGAGAGTACAGAGGGCAGGGCGCCTGCCTTGCATACAGCTGTTCTGAGTTCACTGCACCCCATATAGTCCTCCAAGCACTGCCAGGAGTGATTCCTGAGCACAGAACCAGGAGTAATCCCTGAGCACTGTTGGGTATGCATCCCACCAAAAAAGAACTCGTTAAATATGTTTTTATAAGTTTAGATGTGCCAGTATGAACTATATGACTTAGATATGCACTGAACTCTTAATGTACCTCGAAATACAGAGAAATGAAATTGTTCAGTTTGCAGCAAAACTTTAAAAGATCAAAGACAGGGGCCGGAGTGATAGCCCAGCGGGTAGGGTGTTTGCCTTGCACGCGGCCGGCTCATGCCGGCCAGGGTTCGATCCCCGGCATCCCATATGGTCCCCCGAGCACCGCCAGGAGTAATTCCTGAGTGCAGAGCCAGGAGTAACCCCTGAGCATTGCCGGGTGTGACCCAAAAAGCAAAAAAAAAAAAAATTAAATAAAATAAAATAAAAGATCAAAGACAAAAGGCTCAACTGGCTGAGTGAATGCTTTTCATGGCGGCAGCCCAGGCTCGATCCCCAGCACAAACACCAGGAGAGAGCACCACCAGGAGCAGCACCTGAGCACAGAGTGTGGAGTAGCCCTTCAGCACTTCCGATGTGCTCCATAATTTCCTCCCAAGAAAAGATCCAGTGACAAGAACCTACCAGATGTTATTCAACATTTTCCCAAGACTCTGAATCTTAAAGACCTAAGAATTTAAGTCAACCCAAAGATATTCTTAGGGTTTCTTAGTGATTCAAGATCTTCTTAGTGATTCAAAGAATATTTGAATATCAAATATTTGAAAAACCCAAAGATATTCTTAGTGATTCAAAGCACTTCTGCTTACTAAGTAACTTTTGTATGACTAATCTGCACCATCCTCATTTCCCCCATACCAATACACACTGACCCCATGACCCAAATATGGAACATTAGATTATTTAACTCTCCATTTCCCTCACTATAAATTAATAAACTGACATTCTGATTTGACATTTGTCTGGACCACTTGGTTTATATGAACCTATCCAAGAGTTTGCCTAGTTTAAGAGCAGTGGGGAAAATAAAGTTTAAGAACCTAAAAAATTTAAGATCATATTCCATAGCAATAACTGTAAAAGTATTTTGGGTCACAGATGTAATTTATTTAAATTACAACACAGGAAGGGGAAGAAAATAGGAAGGGCACTGAATGCTAAAATGCATAGTCTACCTAAAATACATAACCCAGATTCTCTTGAAAACCATGAAGCTTCAGAAATACCAGGCCTGCAATGCCACAAAAATCTGACCACAGTCCCACTTATATGGAGCATTTCCTCAGAGATTTCTATTTTCCGGATTCTATTTTTTTTTCATTTTGGGTCACACCCAGCGATGCTCAGGGATTACTCCTGGCTCTTCGCTCAGGAATTACTCCTGGCCATGCTCGGGGACCAGATGGGGTTCCGGGAACGAACTCAGGTTGGCTGTGTGCAAGGAAAACGCCCTACACCCCTACCCGCTGTGCTATTGCTCAGGCCCTCTATTTCCCGGATTCTAAGACTAAACATCAATTGTCATTTATAACTGTTAGCAGGGTCATCTTCTCACTTCCATAAAGAAGCCAGCTTCTTTAAGCAAAGCTTCTTTAAGCAAAATACTTTTTTTTTTTTTTCTTTCTTTTTTTTTTTTTTGCTTTTTGGGTCACACCCGCGATGCTCAGGGGTTGCTCCTGGCTCTCTGCTCAGGAATTACTCCTGGAGGTGCTCGGGGACCATATGGGATGCCGGGATCGAACCCAGGCCAGAACAGCCCGGCCGTGCAAGGCAAACGCCCTACATGCTGGACTATCGCTCCGGCCCCCAGAAGCAAAATACTTTAAGCAAAGGTTTTTTTTTTGGTTTTTTTTTTTTTTTTTTTTTTTTTTTGCTTTTTTGGGTCACACCTCGCAATGCTCAGGGGTTTCTCCTGGCGGTGCTCGGGGACCATATAGGATGCCAGGGATTGAACCCAGGCCAGCAAGGGCTGGCCACGTGCAAGGCAAACGCCCTACCCGCTGGGCTATCGCCCGGCCCTAGCAAAATATTTTTAAAACAGCTTACTCTTCACACTAATGCAGCAAAACAAAACTAGAAGCAAATAAATCAATTTACCTTAATCTGAGTCTGTTCAATTGATTTTTCCCATATCTGCTGATCATAAGCTCCAATCTGAAATAGGAAGCAGGCTATTAAAGTCTGGACTCCTTGTATTTTACTCAAGCCTCACAAAGTCACAAAACTATTAGTATCAATAAGGAAAAACGTTAGTTTTTCTTTTCAGTTACAAATTTTTTTTTTTTTTTTTTTTTTTTTGCTTTTTTGGGTCACACCCAGCAATGCTCAGGGGTTTCTCCTGGCTCTGCACTCAGGAATTACTCCCTGGCGGTGCTCGGGGACCATATGGGATGCCAGGGATCAAACTCGGGCGGCATAGGCCGGCCAGTGCAAGGCAAACGCCCTACCTGCTGGGCTATCGCTCTGGCCCCAGTTTTTCAGTTACAATAAATCAATATTACCAATGGACTGATTCTTTAAAACTCTGAAATCAGTAGATCAAAAAGCAAATTTAAAGCAACATCCCAAATACTTCATGTATTTAAAAATTAAAAGAAGAAAACGTTCTTCCTAGATATGTCCTATACTCGAATCAACAGCAGAAAACTAGAGAATAATAAAGGGTCGGGCGCGCTAATGAGGGCTGCTGTGAAGATTGATCTGTACAGGGCAGACAGATTTTTGTTTTAAACATTCCTATTCATAACAAAAACAAAACGACAGTTTGGCAGAAGCCAAGTTCCAAAGCTTCTTTGGGGCACTGTTTTTGCAGCCTGGAGCAGCAGGGAAGTCTGGAAAAACCTTAGGGAGGGGGAATCTGGAGGACTTCAGAAGACAATGACCTTGTGCAAGGATGTCGGTGGCGATCAGGACAATGCCAAGCTGGGGTTGGGGGTACAGACGGGCACTCAGCAAGAGGGTCAGGGTACGGGGAGCTCGGGGCACGAAGAACGCTCTACAAAGAAAAACACTCATTTTTACCTTCTTTTGGTACCACGATATTGCATCGTTCTCATTTGAGGCCATCTGCGACTCCGGCCCGAGAATGGGATTTCACTGCAAAGGAAGAGGAAATTTCGCTCAGGGAAAGTCGTTTCCACGAAGATTTTTTCCTTCTCCCACAGCGAGTTGAACTCCAAAAAACCGCTTCCGTCAGCCTCACCGGGTCGGGAAAAACACAACGAACCGCACCCTGGAGGTGACAGGCGCCCGGGGAAGCCTCCCCGGGGGACCCGGCCTGCAGAAGGCGATGCTCGGAGCAGCAGGGAGCTGGGGGGGGCTTGGGGGGGAAGGCGCGCCACGCCCTTCTCGGCTCGCCAGCACCCCGGCTCTCACCTGGTGTCCGCTGCCCGGCAGCCCAGGGGCCGGGCACTCCCCTCCTCAGCGGCCCGGGCCGGGTCTGGAGGCCCCGAACGAGGCGGCGGGCCACGCAGGCCGCATCTTCCCCCGAGGCCGAGACGCCGGCGGGGCCGTTACCATGGAGACCGCGGAGGTCGCCCGGGCCGCCCCGCGTCTGTGGAGGCCGGCGGCAGCAGCAAGCCCACGCGCTCCCTGCCCGACCTGCCGGCTCACTGAGAACCCCCCAGCCCCCAAAATGAAAGGGAAGCGGAGGGGGGGAGAGAAAGTGAAGGTGAAAGGGGAGGGGCCGTCGGGCCGCGGGCGTGAAGGCGACGCCGAAGGCCTCGAGCCTGGCTGAGGAAGTCAAGGTCCCCGCGCCCCGGAGGGAGCAGCTTTGAGGCGGCGCGGCCCCAGCGCGTCCCGCCGCCCGCCGGAGAGGAGGGTTAGTCCGCCCAAGGCGGCGCCGCGGACCCCCGAGCCGCCGCCACTTCCGCTTTCCGGCCTTGCGAGGAGCGAGGCTCCGCCCCCGGGCCCGGCCTCCCCCGCCGGCCTCTGCGGGATCCGCCCGCAGGCTCCGCGGAGCTGAGCGGTGGCCGAGCCGGGGGCTGGGCGCCCTCTCCTTAGGGACCGCCGCAGGCGCCGGTCTGACGCCTAGCTCGGCTCCTGCTCTGTGTTCCAGATCGGTCTCACTCGCTAGAGGTGGGCTCCGCGGGCTCCCAGGGCCGGATGCGAGACCCGGCCGGGGCCTGAGGAAGGGGCTGCAGTCTGGGACGCAGGGGTCCGCAGGCCCATCCAGGGGGCTTCCGCGCCCCCCACACCCTCCCTCAGCAGCTTTGGGATTCAGGCTACGGCCAAGGCGTGGGCATTCTCGGGCACTAGCCCCAAAGTTGGGTGGCAGAAAGGGGCTGCTCAGACGTTTCTGGGTTAAAGAATTAAGCTGGCTGAGAGCGGGGTCAGAAGAAAGCACGGTTTAACTGCGCCCTGGAATGCGTATGGATAATGCCTTGAGGTTTTCGACCGTTTTCCATATATTATACACTTATATCGCTTTCCTCCTATGGAATATACACACGTGTATATATACTATATATGTATATATACGTGTGTATAAGCCACCCATGAACAGTGGCCCTTCAACTTGAAGGCAACATCTACTAAAATTAAGGGTTATGATTTAAGAAATCCTCCATATTTCAAAGCATAAGTATATCCTATAATCATCCCACCCTCTTTTAGTCCAAACATTGGTTTATAATCTTTTTTTGTTTGCTTTTGGGCCACACCCAACCGTGCTCTGAAGGATCACACCGTGAAAAGCAAGTGCACCAAAGGCTCTATCTCCCGCCTTCAAAAAAGAGTCACCTAAATCATCAAATCTGCTGTAATTATGCAATGGAATATGGAACTTTTCTATGTAGGATTTATGGGTGGGTTTTTAATTTTATTTTGGTCTTTGGGCTACTCCTGGCAGAGCTCGAGGATCATATGGGATGCCAGGGACCCAACCCAAGTGTCTGTCTACAGAAGGTGGGCGTTTAACCCCACTTAACTGATGAGAAATATAAATGAAAATAAAGCCCACAGAATTTAAATTTCACTTTTTTTTTTTTTTTTTTTGGCTTTTGGGTCACACCCAGCAATGCTCAGGCGGTGCTTGGGGTACCATATGGGATGCCAGAGATCGAACCTGGGTTGGCCCGGTGCAAGGCAAACGCCCTACCCGGCTGTGCTATTGCTCGGTCCCTCATCTTAATTTTTATGTTAGCAATGGTTTCCTTTCTGCTCTGGTTGGGTTGTGTTTTTGTTTTATTTTTTTTTTTTTTTTTTTTTGACAGCTTATTTCCCAAGAGCTAAATGTTAACACTTACTGGGTTTTAAGATTGCCAACTTAAAACTGGATAACAAATGAATGTCTAAACCTTAATGCAAATTATATTAGCATTTTACTTCATTGCTCAGCCCCGAAAGAGGCTTTCTACAGAATTTTGTGGAAGAACAGGAACCAGGTAAATCACATTAGGGAGTAAAAGTTCGAACCAGTGTCTTAGAGCTCCTTTACAACTTTGAAGGGTTCCTGAGGTGACAACTGTACACAGCATGGGTTTGTTTGGGAGCCACACCCACATCAGTGCTGGGACTGTTGCCCTAGCAGTTCTCTGAGCATCCTGGGGTACTGGGGATCAAAGCCAGGTCCCTGCACACGCATCACACACTCGTCACCCTTCGGACGATCTCCCCAGCCCCAAAACATGCACTGTAAAACCAAAACTGCATTCAAATCCCTGCTCCACAATGTGATCATAGGCAATGCCTTCAACCTAAGAAAACTGCTTTGTCACCTGTTACATTGTATCATTGCCTTCCTACTTCCTGCAGGAATTAAATGACAGTCTCACCTAGTGTGTTACATGCCAGTTACTCAAGACCGTTAGTTTCCTTCCTTCCCCTTCTTTCCCTTTGCTAACCTCGAGTTTCAGAATTTAGGACAGTTAGCTCAATGATAAAGAAGTCCATATAAAAACTGATAAAGGAAAAACAGTTTTAATACAATAATGGCACTGAAGTGTCTAACTGCATGCAGTTACAAAAGCATCCATGTCACCAGGTTTAAAATGGGAGTTCTCTTAAGTAGATAAAAGCCCACTGGACAGAGAATGTGTTCAAGAGGTACATGCTACGCTACAATGTATGCCGCCCTGAGTTCTAGCCTTGCAATACATGTCGGCACCCCCAGGCGTGGCCCCAATTCCCCAAAGTAGCAGGCCTGCACTGCGGGACTGAGCAATGCCAGGAGTGCAATGCTATAGGAAGATTATTTTTAGAAATAAAAAACAAGTAAAAGAAGAAAATGAAAGCAGAATGTCATGTCATACTTTAAAAACAGATTCCTCATGGCTAAAATTCATCTGCATTTTTTTTATGAAACATCAGTAAAGGACAAATCAGACTTTGTTTATTAAAAAAATACTTTACAGGAAAAAAAACTCTATGCATTCCATTGTCCTATTTTACAAAGAAATAGCTTAACAATTTAACACACTTAGACAGCTACAAAAAAGCACTGTTAAAAGGATTATTATTCACACAAATTTAGATTTAAGACTATTCATTAAAAACCTTTTTAAAACACTTGTTAATGTCAATAAACTAAGGCCACACAACGCAAATAGTCCGCCAGGCAAATTATACATTTCATCTATATGTAAAGACCTCTTAGATAAATTAAAGCCACAGGAAAAAAAAAGTCTTAGCTGCCAATCAAAATGGAGTTTAGTCACAGAAAACACTATTACATGAAAATTTACAATGTGATAGAAGTAGTAACGTAAGTTATTTCTTTAGAGAAAATTGAAAAGTGCTATATTAAGAGACAATGGTCTCAACTACATGCACAAGTGGATCCTAAAAAATGTCTGAAGAAAATGGAAGGTCATAATATTTATGGAGATACTTGCTTTTTAAAGCAACAAACTTTCTGAACGAGGATAGGTCCCATATATGCTAAAGGAAAACATCCGTCTTGTACATGTTCTCCCTTTACTTCATGACCAATAAATAATTATTACCTGTTTTGAAAAGACAAGACACAAAGCAGAAATATGAACCTCGGGCAAGAGTTAGTGTAAGGTTCTTTTAAAACCTGTAGCAATGATAAAACAGATTTATTAGACACAAACTCAATTATTCTAAAGGTAAAAATACAAATAAATTTTTAACGGCAGAAACTGATGAAAACAATGATCAAGAATCCCTAAGAGCTTTCTTGAATTTTGGACTCTGTTCTAAAATTAACATTCATTCTCAACATTTATAGAGGGAAATAAAACAAATTTCTCCAATCATTTAGTTTGAATGTTATATGCCTATTAAAACGGATGCATCTTCTCCTAATGTGTAGTAAATAAATTTAATAAGCACTTTTCCTGCCTACATGAGTTTATATTATTAATCAACTGATATGCCAAGTGTCTAAGGATTCAAAAGTGTATCTCGCAAGTCTTTAATTAAAAATATTAAAGTACCAGCAAAACAAAGTCTGAGTACTGCACAAGCAAATTAAAAGTACAATTAAGCACAAGAATTCATTTTTAAGTTAAAACTCCAGAGGGGAAATCTAGTATGTACGTTATTATTGCTTTATGAATTTGGGATACCTCTTTGAACCATAACCCTAACTCTGAACATATCTTGGTAACAAGAGAATTACTGCCGGGTAGAAGGGAAGACTTTTTTTCAGAAAAAGTACTTGATTTACTAAGTTAGGAATATTCATTGCTTGGGTCCTTTGCATAAGTACATTTTAAAGATCCCTCTGCTCCACAAAATACAAAAACTTACAGCCACATTCTGCAAGTAATCTCAAAGAGTTGGCACAACAAATAATATACCAAAAAAGGAAGTTCAGTTTAAATTTCAGTTACAACTTCACTGCCATCACTACTTTACAAATCAGAAGACGCCCGATTGCTCCATGCCTCACTCCACCAAAACCAAATAATTTAATGATTTAGAAAAGTTGCAATCATTTGTATCACTAAACTAGGATACAACTTCGAAAGCTGCTTTTATATTCATCAGTCTTTAAAGCATGCTATTAAAATCTAATACTCACATAGGACATTCAGTTTCCAGTTACATTACTAGCTAAATGTTTCTCTTCATTCTATTGCAATCCTAATATACAATGAATTTATCAGTACATGATCTTAAACATTTTTATACTCTTTTATATGTTTATATTGGACGTGAGGGTAGAATGTTTTATAAAAGGAAAATGGGGATTTGTTTTTGATTGTAGGTCTTTGCAGATCCGCTGGTTCCTGAGTGATTATAAACACAGTGCTGGCTGTCAGGAGACAGTCTCCTTGTTTATTAGCAATCACCAGCTTAGATGACAGATGACATCTGCTGGATGGCAAGTGGGAAATGGGAAAATTGGATCTTGGAAGACAAGACAAGGAAAATAAAAATCAAAGTTTTTGCTTTAACAATCTTGTTCATGATTATTTGAAGAAGCAATTGTTGCCTGAGAAGAATTTTACTTTGTACAGCCGAGTAAAGCTCTATGAAATTCTTCTGGACAGGAAGAAAAAAAAAAAACACCAAAGAAACAACCCAAGCCCATATACTTTGTGATTAGCCCTCTCCCTCCCAAAATAATTAAAAAGGAAAACACCCCCAAAGGCAGATTCCTTAAAAATTAGTCTTGATAAACTAGAATTTACCCTAGAATTTATACCCAAGATTTAAAAAACACCCCTGCAATATCACATTACTTTTCATACCATTCTAGTTACCTTATTTACAAAGAGAACTAAAGCCAACATGACTTCCGATTCATAAATGGTTTACATTGAAATGTTTGTCTATTTGTCTTCATCCTTTGTAACAGAGAATACATACATATACATATATATAAGGAATAATACAGATTCTAACTAATCACTGCAGTATTTGCTGATGTTTACTTTTCTATCGGTTTACACAGTGACCTCTATACTTTGCTAATATGCATTTAACTACACAACAATATTGCACAAAGTAATATTTATATAAGATTTAACCTATTTCAGAATATTTTAGAGAAAATTCATACTTGATAGTTCAAAAGATGCAGCCAAGTTTTCATGGTGACAGACATAATAAAGCAGCATCTTTTTTTTTTTTTATTTTGCCTATGTTAACGTAAATATTCCAAATCTCACCCTCCAGGAAAAAAAAATCTCCAAATTGCACTATAACCAGGTAGATACAGGTCTTAGGTGTGGGGAATACTCTTCCTTTAATAAACAAAAGGCCTACTGTATTTTTAACTAAGAGAAAGTGAAAGTGTATATAAACATTCTAAAATAATAAAAAGAATACACTAGCTATATGAACTGTGCCTGTTTGAGAAAAATAAATTTTTTAATACTCAGGCAGTAAACCTGAGGCTACCCTGAAACTCTAGCATGAGTCTAGTGCTATATTCTTTATTAGAAAATAGCAACACAGAGCAGCAGTAAATAAACCCAATAAAACTGGTAAATCTTGTATTTACCAATTAAAACTGTGAACTGAATGTATCAACAGTAGGTCTTTATCACAGATGTTGATGACAAAAGCAGATTTTCCTACGTTTTATGCACAAGCTATGGCAGCCTCATCAGAAAGATATCGCTTTTTAAGCTTGATACTCGTGAGTGACAGAGGAAGCCTAAGTATCCACACATGAATGTGAGGACTTAGGAAGCAGAACAGAGTATCATCAGCACTCGCTCTTTTACCCAAAATATCTTCCATAGTTACCATGTATTCTAGAAGAGATTCATGAACCGTAGATAATGAATGAACAAGGACTATTCATCTTTAGATACTTTTAATTGAATTATTCACTGAGCTTTAAATAACAGATACAAAAAAAAAAAAGACAGTTTGGATCAGAAAGTGCTATGCTTTCTCTTTTGTTAAGAAACCAGAGAGCCACTGAATTTTCCTTAGAAACTATTTGTTTGGGGGTTGTTTTTAGGTTTGGAGTGAATAACTTCCTTGCCCTGTATAAGATGCAGGTATTCTCTCTGCAACCTTATGCCATTTTTACTGAAGATATTCAGTCTATGTCATAAAGACACAGGCACTAATCATTAATCCAGTCTTTATAAAACAGCAAATATGGCCAGAGACCGGGCAAGATAAAGTTAAGGGACCTGAATAATTTACCAAATAAGAATCTGCTATTCCAGAGAATTCTCATTTTGATTTGAAGAAGAGATTGAATTATTACCTCACACCTTAAAACAGAAAGTAGCAGCAGACCCACTATTACATACTGTACTAACGGGATAAGATACAACTCTTAACTTTGCATAATCTGTGTAAAAGATATGCTTGACATTTGTGGAATGTCATTTCTCTTTATAGAATTATAGGCAAGATTTCTCCAATAAAACTTAACTTAAGCCAGTTATAAAACTATAACTTCACATCAAAATTTAAAAAAAGTTAAAAAATGTGTTTGGATATGTACAAATCACACAGGCGTGCTGGAATGTTCCTGTAGATTGTGTTGCTGGTCGGAGTCCAGTCTACTTTCCACCTTTAAAATGGGAATCGGCTGAGTCACCTGGCCTTGCTGTACGTTAGGGTTCTGATGAAGGCGGGAAGGAGGGTGAAGCAGCTGTCAATAGCTTCATCTCCGTGCACGTTTCTTCAGATGCAGTTTTTATCCTCACACACTGTGAGTCAACTTCTAACTCTCGCTTTCCAGTGAAGTTACAGTCCGTGTTAGAACTGCTTTCTGAGTTTGGAGCGGCTTCCGCCACAGGGTGGTACTGCTTAAGCCGTATATGCCAGGCTAAACTGCACACTGCAGACACCGTTTTGAACTGATGAATGACATTTCTAGGGATGAAGTAAATATCATTGTCGCAGAGCTGAATTTTAGCATAACGAATGCCTTCCCGCCTCATTTGGTTTAGTTTAGCTTCATCCACCCACTGTACGCACTGAGAAGAAGACAGAGTTGCATTAGTCTTTAAAATACGTAACAATTGTGTGTGTGTGTGTGTGTGTGTGTAGAATATATAATCAGCAATATTATAATTAGCACATACAATACCAAGCCTAGTTACAGTAATAGTAGGATCAAATTAAAGCTAAGCAATGACAATAAATGATCCACTGGGTATTTTTTTTCCCTTTTTGGGTCACGCCCAGTGATGCTCAGGAATTACTCCTGGTAGTGCTCAGGGGACAATATGGGATACCAGGGATCAAACCTAGGTTCAAGCTGCATGCAAGGCAAACACCCTACCCACTATACCATCACTCCAGTCAATGATCCACCACTTTAAAATGGCCCCTAATGCTAAATGTTCTATATCCCACACTCCCCTCTAGTAACAGAACAGGTTAAAGACAGCATCTAAGTCTTTCAACGTGCAGCTAAATCTCAATATTTATAGCTATCCATATAGAAAGGCAATCTTTACGTGTTTTTATGATGCCAGGGATCAAATCCAGGCCCTCTAACATACAAGGCACGCACTCTACCTCTGAGCCACATTCCCCAGTCAAGGATGTTTTTATCTTCCCCACTAATGTTTCCCAGCCTTTTGCAGATGTGCAGTGCGATGGGGGGTAAGGGACACGGCTCAGAGACAGAACTAAGCGGTGAGGGCCTCTGAGCAAGCTAGGCCCTCCTGCCATCTCCAAGATTAAAATGCATTTTAACTAAGAGTCAGGGAAGATCTGTCTTTTTTGTTTAGGATTTTTTTGTTTGTTTGTTTTGGGGCTATACCCTGTGGTGTTTGGTGGCAGGGAATTAATGTGGGCCTCCAGCACCCAAAGCATTGCACTCAACCGGTTTTGCTATCTCTTCACCCCTGAAGATTTTTTTTTTGCTTTATTTTTTTTGGGGGGTGTCACACCTGGCAATGCTCAGGGGTTTCTCCTGGCTCTGCACTCAGGAATTACTCCTGGCAGTGCTCGGGTACCATATGGGATGCCGGGTATAGAACCCAGCCGGCATGGGCCGGCCGCCTGCAAGGCAAACGCCCTACCCGCTGGGCTATCGCTCCAGCCCCAACTGAAGATTTATTTTAAATACCTTCAACACCCTCCATACAGAGCCTGTAATAGAAATGTTAGAACTTTTATTAAACATATACAACTATAAACTATAACATAGAACCAAACTGGGACAGATTCTTATTGTAGCTTTTAAAGTGCAATTTTTAAAAAGCAAGAGATTACCTGAGACACTGGAGGTTCGTGGAAGGTCTAACTGAAGTCTCTGTACAACATCTGTGAAATCCTCAGCATGGAAACAAATCACATCTTTGGTTATGCGAGGCTGGTCACCCTAAGATACAGAAAACGAAGTTTAAATAGACAGCATCCACAATGGAAGACAGTAACAAATTTCAGCTTTCCTATTCCTTGAAATGCTACTAGTACAAATAGGTATTTTGGTATTTGCTTAACTTAAACATCTCAATAAAGCTATGTTAAAAAAAATGAATATTGGGCTGGAGCGATAACACAGCGGGTAGGGCGTTTGCCTTGCATGAGGTCGACCCGGTTTGATCCCCGGCATCCCATATGGTCCCCTGAGCACCGCCAGGAGTAATTCCTGAGTGAAAAGCCAAAAGTAACCCCTGAGCATCACCGGTGTGACCCAAAAAAGAAAAAAAAAAAGAATGTTCAGGGCAAGGAGATAAGGCGCTCAAACAGCTGGTGTCTGGTGCCCACGCTGAACCCTGCCCCCGCAACAACAAACTGCATGCGTTACAAAACTGAAACAGCCATGGCTGAACACAAATCTTCTCATGAGAAACTTTCACTCCTTTCACCAGTGTGCCCCCAACATCTCCATAACACCCTAGCAGGATAAGATTAAAAACATCTCAGTATCACCAACATCACCAATAACACACCAACATCACCCTTCCACTTTGCAATAGAGAAACTAAATAACCTTTAACTTAACCTTTAACTTACCAGGTTGTGACTGAACTATACTGCTAAATTAAAATAAAAAGGTCTGAGTTACTATATTATGATTGCTAAAGGACCTGAAGTCAAAAAATATGGGAGAAAGAATAATTTTAAAGCAGGGCCAGGAGGCTCTATCCACCTGACTATGCCCAAGTCAGTGATGCTCAATGATGCTCATTCAACAACGCACGTCTTAGGGTTTTGGTGCTAGGGCCCAGCAGTGCTATATTCCTCAGGGCTTGGGGACAGGGGCCACACTCAACAGAAAAATCATTTTTAATTAAACTAATGCCTAAGCTAAGCAAACTAATAAATTTCTGAGCTATATGAAAACTAGACCCCACCAGAAAATAACAGTGCATCTACCACAGAAAAGTCTAACAGTTCTTCACAAGTCTATTTGTAAAAGGAATTACCATATAAGCTAGCAATTCCATTTATAGGTACATTATGCAAAAATCTGAGAGCAAAGACTTGAAGAACTATCTGCACAACCAAGCTCACACCAAGAGAAGGTGGGAACAACCCAAGAGTATACTGGTATATGCGATACATCAATATGTGGAGTATATACAGATAAACCATCTTTAGCATTTAGCATCAAAATGTGAAATACATTATCTTTAGCATTAAAATTGAAGGAAACTATCATACAATGTGTAATACAAGTATAATAATTATAAGCTTTAAAGACATTGTGCTAACTAAATTTAGTCAGTCACAAAAAGGACTAATACTAAAAGTCCACTTCTATGAGGAACTTTATTTATTTTTTTGTTTGTTTGTTTGCTTTTGGGGGGGAGGGGAACCATACTCGGTGACGCTCAGGGGATACTCCTGCCTCTTCGCTCAGAAGTAACTCCTGGCAGTGCTCAGGAGACCATATGGGATGCTGGGGACTGAACCCTGGTCCGTTGTGTGCAAGGAAAACGCCCTACCCGCTGTGCTATCGCTCCGGCCCCCAATGAGGTACTTTAAGTGGTCAAATTCACAGGAATAATAATTAACATTATAAGGAGGTAGGGAAGAAGAGAAAGGGAAGCAGGCATTTAATAGATGGACACAGTAAAAGATTCACTATTTTTTTGAGAGATGTCAGAGATTGAACCAAGCCTTATACATGTGAACATACAGAATTAGTGAGTTACAGTCTCAGCCTAAATTATATTTTATACAAGATTTGAACATTTTCTGGACATCCATTTCGCAATAATGTGAAATCTACTTACTATCTCTAAACACTACACTTATATGGTAGGATGTAAGTTTCTTATTTTATTAGGAGTATTTTACCAGAATTTTAAAAAAACAGTCCCCAGTCTTTTTAACTTTGTTTTGGGGCCAGTCCCAGTGGTGCTCAGAGGCCAATCCTAGCTTGCTACTAGGGGTCACTTTCAAGTACTTAGGCACATACGATGCCAGGAAATAAAGCCTGACTCCTTTATGCAAAGCATAAGCTCAGGCCTTTGGGGGCCCATATTGCCTGGGCCCCTCATCAATCTTTTAAACTGAGGACATATTTTTAAGACAGTATTAATCAACCTCACAGCTGAAGTCTATGGACTTACCATTCACCGAACTGTACAGCTTTCAGAACCCCAACAGCAGCCGCATTCTGCCAGTCGAAGCCCTGACCTACATGATCGGCGTGCGCTCGCCCTGTCTTCAAAGAGGACTTCACGGGGTTCACTGGTCCGAGGTAGGTACTGGAGATTTTTAATTTCATTCATTGATCTAGAGTTGATTTGGCAGTGAAATAAAAAAAGAGCGTTGGCAGAAAGTATTGATACCAATAAGGGGGAAAAGAGTCTGCTAAAATAATTTTAAGTAAAATAGGGCTATGAAGGCTCCTTTATTTTTTATCATCAGAATTTAACAAACTAAATTATTATATTTAATGTGATAACTTTTCTTAGTATGCCAAGAAGCTGTATCTTCAATCTGGCTTAAATATACCTGATGTCTCTGCAGTGCCAGGGATCAAACCCAGGGAATCACACATGCAAGGCAAGTGCTCTACTGCTGAGTCACACACATCCCTGACCCTTCAAACAGACAGTTTTAATATATAAAATTCACTTATCTGGCAACATAAAATACAATTCAAAGTTCAAGGCTGTTTCTTTACACTTAGTTATACTAATTTTAAATTTTAAAAAACATTTTTTGTAGGCTTAATTCAAGATGTCAAACATATTCCTAAATAAAATGGAAAGGAAAAGAAATCAATCTAGTATGGCAGGAATACAGAAAGTAAATGGAACATTAGAGATTAAACAAGCCTGTTGTGAGTTGGTAACGAATGACAAATACACAGAGATTTAAACAACCTAAAAGTGATAGTATGGGAATAAATAACAAGAATGGCAATGAATTAATGATTGAAATAACACATTTCTGGAAGATGGAAAATGATTAGAACTGTTTTGGACTTATTAAACTGTATCTAAAACTACAAGTATAGACTACATGAGTCGGGTACTACAGTTAAAAAAGCAATAAACCTGTCAGCCTAAATAACTTAGGGAGTCCTGAGCTTTAAAATAAACAAATAAATAATCCAAATAGGGGCCGGAGCAATAGCCTAGTGGATAGGGCGCTTGCCTTGCACGGGCCCGCCCATGCTGGCCTGGGTTCGATCCCCAGCATCCCATATGGTCCCCCAAGCACCGCCAGGAGTAATTCCTGAGTGCAGAGCCAGGAGAAACCCCTGAGCATTGCCGGGTGTGACCCAAAAAGCAAAAAAAAAAAAAAAATCCAAATAATAAAGTATGGCTGAGAAATAGACAAATAAAGTGAAATTCTTCAACACTATGGATATAAATGTAGATGGTTGGGCATTTATCCCATTAAGAAATAATCTCCATTCCTCCCCTCACTGCCCCTTATTTTTCATCAGGTATCTATCTGCTCTATCCCTGTGTATGAATTCATTTGCATGCTAGATACTGATAAATCCTGGCAAACAATGGTAACTCTCCTTTCCTCTCACCAGTGACATTTAGACATGGGCACAAGCCACTAGAAGATTTCTGAGGGGTTCTCAGTTCCTCGGAGAGAAGTCTAAGAAACAGCACCTGGACTGTGGCGCACGCTTTTCTTTCTTTCTTTCTTTCTTTCTCTCTCTCTCTCCTCTTCCTTCTCTCTCTCTCTCTCTCTCTCCTCTTCCCTCTCTCTCCTCTCTCTTCTCTCTCTCTCTCTTTCTCCTCTCTCTCTCTCTCTCTCTCTCTCTCTCTCTCTCTCTCTTTCTCTCTCTCTCTCTCTCTCTCTCCAGTGAGCCACAGTTATATATGGCATCTAGAGTCAACCTCTCTGGGTTTTCTGGTATATAGGATAACATTTTGTTTTAGGAACCAATTTTTAATCAAGATTTTTGCTTTTCATAAACTACAGACATCTTTATAAATTTTCGGCATCAATCACAAAATTTAATCCAAGATTATCAAAGTCTGGAATGTATGACCTAAAACCATAAAATACTCAGAAGAAAACACAAGCCTTATGCTCTAAAACAACGGCCTTAAAATATCTTTAGGGATTTGATTCCAATGGCAAGAAACAAGAGCAAAATAATGAATGCGATTGACTACCTCAAACTGAACAACTTCCCCACAGCAAAAGAAACCATCATCGAAATGACACGGTATCCAAAAAACATGGGGGGCAGATACTAGTAAACCAAACCTCTGACCCTGGGTTAATACAAAATATGCAAAGAAGTCACGCAACTCAACAACCAACACAATCCAATTTAAACATGGGCAGACATGAAAAGATACTGATAACCACCAGCTATACCAAAAGATACCTCTTATTATTAGAAAAATACAAATAACCTCCTATCTGTAAGAATGGCTACTATCCAAAATGCGAGAAACAGGCACTGAAAGGAAATAGGGAGAGGAGAGTCCTTGCACACTGTGAGGACTGGAACCAATGCAGTCACTGTGGAAAACGGTACAGCGATTTCTCAAGAAACAGAAACTATTCTATGTAAGCTGCTTGTCCATAAAAGACAAAAAACACCATGTACCAATGCCATCACAGCACTATTCACAGTAGCCAAGAGCTGCAAACAATCTAAGCAGCGCCCATCAACAATGACTAACAGATATGTAAATATGTAAGCACACGAACAGCTGCTCAGCTATTCAAAACAAACAGATAAAAATACAGCCATTTGCAACGCCCTGGACAGACCTAGAGAACAGTGTTCCCCCAAAGCGGGCAGTGAGCACTGGAACAATCCAGTGGCCTCCAGTGCAACCATGGGACAATTTTAATGTGTGTGTACCTTTAAAGTAGATTCCCAAGGGGATTGAGTGAAAATTTGTATTCCCTGAAAAGGGGGTGAGTAGGTCAAGTGAGCTTAAGATTTGAACCTTTGACCAGAGGAAGTGGCAAAAGACATGCTATGTGGTTTCTCCCATGTAGCACACTTGAAAAACAAAACAAGATAAAGAACACAAAACTGTTGGTTATGAGGGAAGGAATAGGATTAAACTGGGCAGAAGGGATCGAATGAATGGTGAAGGATGAAACTAAAAACTTTGAGTTGTGAATTTAATGTAACCTGGACTCATGTTCATTTATAATAAGGTATATGTGAAAACTACATAAAAGTCACTTCAATGAAAAATGTTTAATTGATTACCTACAAGAGTAAAAACTATATTGCCATTAAATCTCTGCTAAACACTATTAGAAATCCTAAGGCAGTGCCAAAACTTTTAAGGGAAGATACAACTTCCAGATACCAGTTAATCTAGCCACTACACTGAATAGAAAAAAATGAAATTCTTAGATACATGATCATTCACAATATCTTTCCTTCTTTTACACTGTTACTCAAGAATACATTTAGGTACAAGAAAGAAATAAAACTAGAAATAAGGGAAACAAACTAAGTGGGGAGTCTATGTTGGTGACTGTACGAGTGTTTCAGGCTGTATAAGAACTCAGAGCTCCAAAAGACGGGCTGATAAAAGTGATGTTTTAGAACATAGTTTGACCAAATCTGAGTAACATTCTGAATTAAAAGCACAGAATTATGGTAACAACAATCAATGATTAGGACTCTATATTAAAAAGTGATTGCTGAAGTAATGGTGATAGCGAAAGTTCAATGAAGTTCTACATATGCAGCTTAATAAAAAAAAATTAAATACAATCATAAAAGTACAAGAAAAAATGTTACCAATTTTTTTGTAAATCAGCACCATACAAATATGAAATAAACTGAAATATGACAAGTCTTTTCAGCATTCAGGTGAAATACAGGAAAATCCCTTTACATGATTTTTGTCTGAGCGACAGCATAACATTGGAAACTAATAATTTTCAGACTAGCTGTCCATAGTAATCTTATTTAAAAAATGACTGCACAGGGAAATGGATGATTTGCTTACTTTTTGTGGTCTAAATATCCCCAACACAATTTCAGTATCATTTGCTATGGAATTAGGCGGCTGTTAATGGCCCCAGGAGTCCATATAAACTCACTCCAGCACACCACTGTCAAGAACATGAAAATATAGTTCACACTAACTCAACAAGAAATGGTTCCTACTCATAAATGATGGCATGGCTGGGGCCAGAGAGATACTATAGATGCCAAACCAGGTTTGATCCCGAGCATTACATCATCCCTTGAGCACCACCTGCTCAAGCAACCCATTAGCACTGAGCCAGAAATAGTGCTGGGTAAATGCATGGGATTATGGCTATCTTTTTCCTTCTTTTTATTGTTTTCTATTTTTCAAGTTTATAGTAAGAGTGATCACTTTCCTTTCTGGAAAGATAACAGAACAAAAATACAAAGTACTGAAAACTTTAGCATATCAAGATTCATTCCCATTATCTTTGTGCTGGGGACTGAGACAGACAAAATAGAGAGAAAAGATTGGCAGTGTGTGGAAGCTTTAAAGCTCTGGTAGACTGCTGCCCAGTAGGGCTCCTTGAGCTCTGTCTCCCAAGGAAACCATCTCCCCTTGAAAAAGCCAGTTACAAAGATGTTTGTCCCCATACACTAAGGTCCTCCTATGTGGAAGTCCGGCCTGGAGAGCTTAAGATAGTCATCTGACCAAAGACATTCTCCTACTGGGGCCGGAGCAATAGCCCAGTGGGTAGGGCGTTTGCCTTGCATGCGGCCGGCCCGGGATGGCCCGGTTCGATCCCCGGCATCCCATATGGTCCCCCGAGCACCACCAGGAGTAATTCCTGAGTGCAGAGCCAGGAGGAACCCCTGAGCATCGCCGGGTGTGACCACCCCCAAAAAAAAAAATAAAAGACTTTCTCCTTCTGATGATTACAGGTTCTAAGCAATCGGGGCTTAGCCAACAATCCGGGCTCTCAGTCTGTGAAGCTGTGAGGCCCCTGGCCCTACACTTTTCTCTTTTCTTAATCCTTGCAGCATCCCTACTTCAGGCCTAGTCATCTGGGGCCAAGCACTCACAGCTTACTACCTGGTTTTACCAAGTCATCACCTTGCATTCATATACTGGGTTTTTCCTTAAGCACTTTCATGCATTATCTCGTAGCCTAAGCTTTTCCATACCAAGCTTGAACATCATTCATGAGCTTTTAAGGTAAGGTCTAGCCTAGTACATTAAAATATACCGGGCACTTATTTTGAGTGGCTATTTATAAAAACAGCATATATAATTATATGTAATTGTAAGAATCATAAGACTTCTGTTAGTATTACAGTCAGTTCACATTCCTCATAAGTGCCTGAAACACAAACAGCACAAAATCACTAAGCTATTCAATAAGCTATTATAGAACACTTCGTGGCTAGATTCAGCAATCACCGATCACCTGCTACACATCGTATTTAGAGAAAAGAACATAGTCCTTATTATTAAGAAAATTAAAATCTTGTAAAATATAAAAACCTTCACACTAACCATTAATGAACAGAATTATCTGAACACAACAAAAAAAATTATGTGAAAGAAGAAAATTCATTACCTGGAGGAACAAAGGAAAAGTTCACAAAAGAAGTGTAACCAAGAAAATTTCTGCAAACTTACTATGCAGTCACCAGGCAGCAGGGAAGATGGGGGAGGAACACGATGCCAAGGCAAGAACAGGGCAAAAGCAGCCATGAAACACCTCCGGGAACTGGTCCACAGAAGGGAACTAGCAGCAGCTCCACGGGACAAGGTCCTGTTGGAGCACTGTTGAGATCCTCATGGACCATACAAGGAGTTTGAACTTTAGGAGTTTGAATTTATCTTTAGTTAGGATTTACGCTTTTAAAAAATAAGTGGCAATTTTTTAAAGGAAAGAGAGAAGGGGAGGGGAGGGGGGAGGGGGAAGGGGGGAACGAGTGCCAAGTGAGGGAGGGAAAGAAAGAGGGAGGACAGTTGGCTTTTCAGAATGCCTCACTTTGATGGCCTGTGTAATGAGTGGACTGGACTAAGGAAATGACCACTAGGATATCTGAGAACCCTTAAATACAACACAAATGATTTTCAAACTGCACTCACTCTAATCATTTTTACAAGCAATTCGTATTTTTTAAAATGTGCTTTTGCTTGTCTGAGGAACAAATGCTTACCGTCGTCTTTGAAGGGTGACTTTGGCATATCTGCTGTGGGGATCATCTGCTCTCAGGCCTCACCCACATAATAGGCCCGTCGTCACTCTGGGACCTACACTGGAGTCGGAGGCTGGAAAGTGTTCCCCAGGGCAAAGTCATCTACAAGGCAGACAGACGTGTCACAGCAACAAAAATATCTTTTCACTACTTACCAGTCAAACTTCCTCCCAAAAGCTAGCTCTTGGACATTAATTTTGTATGCACTGTATTATACTGGATTACATAGTCATTTACACTGAAAAAATGAATGATCCATTTTATGCCAAAATTCTTCTCAACATGCAATTTTTATTACACTGAATAAAGATTCGCTTTACTATTTTTGAATGCAGAGTATTCACTTATTAACCACTGAGTAAGCACTCACTTTCAGAAATGGTGATTCTTCTAACATATCAAGGAACTCTGGGAAATAATCCCCAACTTCTTCATCCACTGCTCCAACAAGGCTTATCTGCCGCATGGGACCTGCCTTGTAGGTGCCACAGCAGTATGTCCTGTTGACCTGAAACGAAAGGAAAGGGGAAGAAAGATCTAAAATACACCTTAACATAATTTTAAAGGTAGAAAAGGGTATTGTCTCCAGTGCTGCTATTTCTTCTATAAACTGAGAACTCTTTGGTCAGTACCTTGGATAAAGTCAACAGTTACTAAAAGGCACCCTAGAATGCTATGTGCTACAAACAGAAATTTCAAGTTAGTCTACGGTCCCAACATCTCAAAGAAATATCAAACCATTAACATAAACTTCTTTGAGAATGACTTTTGAACTATGTAAATGTTTTAAAGCGCTCCTTATTTAGGAGAACATGTATCAGTAAGGAGGAGCGACACTGGCACAGGAGAGGGAGGCCCACTGGCAGGTCACGCGTGGCTTCATTTCACTCTGCTGAGCCTGAAAGCCTTCCAGCCGCCACAGGCCAGCTGCCTATAATCAAACTCAGCCGGCCACTTCTCCCAGAAATTATCTTTCACCCTAAGCATGCCAACCTTCTTCTCATGAAACTCACTCCATTCTGCAAATGATTATTCTCCTGAGTTTGCCCTTCTTGGAATGTTCTCTTCTGTCAACCAAATTTTATTCTTTGTTTTTGGGTCACACTGGTGGTACTCAGGGATTACTCCTGGCTTTGCTCTTAGGAATCACTACTGGTGGAGCTTGGGGGACCATATGGGATGCCGGAGATGGAAGCCTGGTCAGTCGCGTGCAAGGCAAAGGCCCTACCCACTGTACTATCTCTTTTAAAAAATCAATTGAAACTTTTCAGGGCAAGGGCAGGCAAGATGTGATGAGTTCAATCTCCAGCACTGCCCCACATGCTGAGGGCGATGGCCAACACATCACAACAAAGTGTGTGTAAGCACCACAACCAAAGTGTGCTGGAGGCCAAGCTATAGTACAGGTGAAGCACTTGCCCCGCAAGCAGCTGACCTGGGTTCTAGCCCAGCACTACATACAGTCCCAAGTTCTGTCGGGCATGATCCCTGATCACTGCTGGATGTGACCCAAATGCCTCTCTCCCTTCTCCCCAAAAATGTGCAGATACTGCAGTAACAACAAAAGGGAAGGGAAAGGAGAAAACTTTAAAATAATTGTAAAATCAAAAGGATATTTTCTTGCAGCGCTTTCTGATCACCCTTCATGCACTCTCTCTTTCTAAAGTCTACCTCCAAGCATAAGTGATCGGCTTTGCAGTAACTTTTGGGCATATTCTTTTCTTTACTTCTTTCTTTTACTTTTGGTGTTTGGTCTACACCCAGCAATGCTCAGGAGTTACTCCAGGCTCTGCACTCAGGAATCACTCCTGGTAGTACTTGGTGGGGCCACATGGGATGCCAGGACTTAAACTCAGGTAGGTGTCTTTTTTTTTAAATAATTTGGGTTTTTTTTTTTTTTTTTTGCTTTTTGGGGTCACACCCAGCTCAGGGGTTTCTCCTGGCTCTTGCACTCAGGAATTACTCCTGGCGGTGCTTGGGGGACCATATGGGATGTCGGGATGGAACCAGGCCGGCACAGGCCGGCCGTACAAGGGCAAACTCCCTACCCGCTGGGCTATCACTCCGCCCTGGGGTTTGGTTTTCTTCTGATTCTTTTCTTTGCCTTTTCCTTCCATTTATTGTTTCAATGACTTCAGGGTCCCACATGCTTGTCTCTGGTACTCACACGTATAGGTTGCGGTGTGCTTTACACAATGCTTGTTAGAAGCTGCTTCATTTAGTAGTGCTCATGCATACTGTGGCTGTAGCAATAGCCTGAGACTGCATGCAAACTTTTCTTTGCACTGTCTGCCCAGAGTCATATACTTTAGCACGCAACTGTGGGTCTGAGATCCACACTCTGGCAGCTCAAGGGTCCCAGACTGGGACCACACTCAATGCATATGGGCATCACTGCGAGACCAAACTCATGGTCTCAAGACTGGAACAGTGCTATTCTTAGCCATTGAAACATCCCCTGAGAAGTGCTTACTCCAGACATGTTTTCTGAAACCCAAGGTATTCAAATGTAATCCCCCAAATGATTCAATAACAACCTAGCACTATTCCTGCCTTCATACCCAGATTCTTATTCTACTACCTTCACCCCAGAATACTCAAGAGCAGAGGTAGGACTACGATATGAACCACGTGATGAATTCGCACCCAGACTTCCATCTCAAGCCAGACCTGCTATTTTCTATCTTAAGATGTAGATTAATTTTAAAATAACATCCTGTTGTAAGGTAGATCTCAACTGAACAATAGAAAACAAACTTTTAAAATTCAGTTTGTTCCCAGACACTTCTTTTTTAGTGGTCTCAGGTATCAAACCAAGGGTCTCTTGACCCGTTATTACTTTTAATGCCATTTACATGACCTCAGTAGGAATCATTAATGACTATCAAATATTTATTGCTCTCACCACCATCAGAGACCCGCATCCCCCATCCCCTTGAAGGCACCCTTAGCCAACATCAATTATGTTGATCATTACGCTCATATAAGGGAATGGTATTGACAAAGTCATGGCATTTTTTTTTCCTGAGTTTTGTGGGAGTCTGGCTGATTCTGTTCTTAGATTCACTTTCTGGGTTTCCAGAACACAGTGGTTTTCTACTGTCAACCCCAGACTCACCACCATTGCATAAGGACAACGCCTATTTCACATTTATCTCAACCTTTGTTTGAGCTTGTCCTACACATACATTGAATATTCTATATTGCTCATTGAGCTACTTCTCTAAATACAGTCAATGAATATGGTCTTAGACAAAAGTCATTGGAGATTCTTAAATTTCCTTTGTGCCCACCGTATAGTTTCGATATGTTCCCACAGACCTTATGAATAATTCTTCAACAACATTTCCAAAATCAATCCATTATTTTTAAACATCACTCACACACATAAACAGAAAGAACTTGAAACTTGTTTTCAAACAGCAGGAACTTCTTGTTTCCTCACAAATAATTCCACCTAGATAATTTAGATGATCCTTAACCAGCTACTACTGAAGCCAGAATTTTCTTGTACATATTTACACAACTACCATTCATTTGTTTGATCATCATGTTATAAGATACCGAGGGAGGCAAAACATTGAAAAACTGGACATATCATGAAACTGGAAACCATGAATATAAAGACAAGCAGAGGAAATGAGAACCTTTCTAAGTCAATATGTAAGCATTCCAGCAGATTTAACTTTCAGTTCTAGGATGTTTTTAGGCAGAAGAAAACAATCAGCCCCCTGCAAAACAACCATACCAATTATTCCTTTATCAGGAAAAAGTTGAAAACTGTTCCGAACAGTGACATTCTATGATTAAAGTTTAAAGCTTACCTAACTGAAGACCAATCCTTAAGAAGCAAACATCCATGTGGAAAATTTTAATTTACGTGGCTTGCCGGCTTTGAGATTATGCAATTCTTAATGCATTATTAATTTGAAGGAATTTGCAGTACTCTGAATTTTGTACGTATATTAAGACAATATTTTATCATAATATTCCGCTTATCTTATTAAAATCACTAAATTCAATAGCATTTAACTTGAAGATAACTTTAAAAGTTCAAACACCTAGAATAACTTATATAACATGAATTAATATAAAGCATACTTTCCTATTTGGACACTGAAAAAAAATATATACCTGACAAAGGGAACTTCTGCATTTGTCTAGAGGCTAGACAAACTGTCCAGATGCAAGATGCTAGAAATTAAGTAATAAGTCATCAAACTGAGGGCAAAAAAGTTGTAAGAGTAATAAAGATGATTAACAGTAGCTAATACCTGCATTAAAATGTTAGCAAAAATGTTAATGCTTATGTACTTAAATAATGAACATAATTTAGAAGATGGACAGCATTTATGACCAGAAATTCAAAATGTGCCAATAGTGTGTAAAGCTAATACCCAACAATCCACTTATTATCCCCCCAGTATCTATTCTATTCTTCTTGTATTTAGTTAAAGAACTTCCTGGGCATAGAGCCAATGAGCTATGGTCCCTGGCAGCTACATGTAGTCCGTGACTAAGTTCTAGAAAATAAGATGTTAGCACAAATTACATATGCAATTTCCAGAGCATGCCTTTATAAGGAAGTAGCTAGCTCCCCACTTCCTCTTTCTCTTTTGAAGCCAGTTTCAGTCACGCATGTGGCAATACCAGAGAACAGCAAAAGTTAATTGATATACAGTGAAATTCTGGATAACATCATGTAACAGAGTTGCTTATCACTCTTGAATCGTTTAACTTACTCTAGTCATAGTCACTGTACGTATAATGTGTTATAGCCATTTAGCCTATATCTTATCTATTTTCTACTAAAGCAGGCAATACTCTGTATTAGCACAGATGACTGGAAATATTATCTGCTGCTCTAGGAAATTTGCTGAAGGAAATCTATCACTGGCGCACACCACCAAAGACAATCATTAAGATGATTACTTGGAAGGAGCCAGAGATACAGTACAAAGGGAAAAGCTCTTGACTTGCATGCAGCCGACCCAGATTCCATCCTCAGCATCTTTCTCTGAAGAGAAAGCATTTGAGCCCGGGAGGATGGCTCAAAGGATTGGAATGCATGTTTCATATGCGGAAGGTATGGGTTCAATCCTTAGCACACACCGTTCCCCAGCATCTGAATGAGCCTCAAGCACTGAACTGAGAGCATCCCAGCCATATGTGGGACACTGCCCCAACACTGAAGCAACAAGTATTTCAAAAAATAAATAAAAAGAAAGTATTTCGGGCCGGAGCGATAGCCTAGCGGGTAGGGCGTTTGCTTTGCACGTGGCCGGACTGTGCCGTCCCGGTTCGATCCCCAGCATCCCATATGGTCCCCCGAGCACTGCCAGGAGTAATTCCTGAGTGCAGAGACAGGAGAAACCCCTGAGCATTGCCGGGTGTGACCAAAAAAAAAAAAATGTATTTCAGCAGTATTTAACTTAAGGGTTCGTGGAGCAGCTCCGTGTTTGCTCATGTAAGGCCATGGATTGGAAGATCCCGGATCACACACACAGGTTAAAAAAAAAAACATTTTTAATTCTATTACAGAAAAGAAAATTATAGTTTTCAAACATCTGGAGGCATATCAAAGAAGAAAATATTTATATAACCTTACCTGTGTTTTTTGCTGTTTGGGGGCCACACCCAGCGGCCAAAACTTATTCTTGGCTCTGCACTCAGGGATCATTTCTGGCACTGCTAGAACCATACATGGTGCCAGGAATGGAACTTAACTTAGGTCAGCAGCACCCAACCCAACCCCCCCAGATTTATATAATCTTAAAATAAAATGTTCATTATATAATATTAGCAAGAATTGTCTTAAATACAGACAAAACAACCAGATCCATTCTTGGTCTCTTGATGCTTATGAGAAAAACCAGATTAAACAGTTGAGTAATAAATTGTGTCAAGGTTTCAGAATAAAACATAAAACAGGATAGATGAAAAAATACGGACTCTGATCTCGGCAAACAAAGTGCTTTTTGGAATAAAGTTAAGCTGAAATCTGTAGAACTAGTTTAAAGGATATAAAAATCCTCAAGAATCACCACTGCGGGCCGGAGCGATAGCCCAGCGGGTAGGGCGCTTGCCTTGCACGCCGGCCTGTGCCGGCCCGGGTTCAATCCTGGCATCCCATATGGTCCCCCAAGCACCGCCAGGAGTAATTCCTGAGTGCAGAGCCAGGAGTAACCCTGAGCGTCGCCGGTGTGACCCAAAAAAGCAAAAAAAAAAAAAAAAAAAAAAAAAAAGAAGAATCACCACTGCCAGGTTCTACAAGAAAGCTAATGATACTAAATAAAAATAAATAAACAAAGGAAAATAAGGCTGAGACTGGAGAAAAGAACTGTGGCTAAATTATGTAGCACCTAAAACCGTATTAGGGATTTTGGAAATTCTAGAGGAACTAAAACAGAAGAAGGAAAGCTCTCAGATTTGCTCTGGTGTTTTACGGAGTTAGATAACTGATTTTTTCCTTGTGCTTGTTTTATTTTCTCAAAAGGATGCAGAAAGAGTATTACACAAACGGTTTGGTGGTTTGTGTAACTGCAAGTAAGAAAGACTGAGAAAGACTAAAGCTAACAGCAGTAAAACAGATTTAAAAACAGAAGGTTAAAAACCTCCAGGAGATGAAATTGTTAAGACTTGTGGGGGAAATGAATATGACACAAAAGAGGAGGATTTCAAGGCTGCTCCCACACTCTGACCTAAGCTGGAGAAAACTTTCAACAGGAGGGCAGGTCTGGCTGAGGAGGAGGTATCTTCCATTTTGGACATGAGATTGAAATGTGTGCAAAACTGAATAATGGCTCAAAAACTTTAGATCCTAATCCCTGGGACTGATGACTGCTCTTATGTGGCAGAAAGGAATCGACCTGCTGCTGTGAATAAATTAACAAATTAGGTCCTGAAATGGAGAGGTAAGCCCTACACGTAAATCTCAGGTGTCTTAGAAAAGGGAACCGAGGAGATGTGAGTGCAGAGGAAAGAGAACAGGACACAGAGCAGAGACGGAATGAAGTTCTCTGAAAGAGGACGGGCCACAAGTCAGGATATACAGATGACCAGTGTAACTTTTTGAAAGGTTAAAATGAGCTCTCCCTCAGTCTTCAGAACTCTGAGAGCCTCAGTACACACTGTTATGCCATTAACTGGTATTTGCTACTGCAACAGCCAAGTGATCCATCAAGAAGTCAGCTGGACCTGGGTGCAAATGTCTGGACTGAGATGAACTCTAGTCACCGACAGTAATTGGAACTACAGACTTAAAGGAATTTAATGGAGAAAATACACAGAATTCAAAGAACGGGGGCGAGCGGGGGGGGGGGGGGGCGTGGGCAGGAATCTTAGGGAAGTTCCAATTTAAAATCACGAAAGAATCAAAAAGCTGACAAAATAAGATCATAAAAAGTTGTCTCACACCCACCACCCTGCCTGCAGAGAAACAGCCCGGTGTCACATCTCCAGAAGAACATAATACTGCTGATTCTTCTTCCCAGGTGTGCTGGTCCAAGCTAAGACCTCTGCAGCCTCGCGAGAATGGGGGTAGTAGCCTCCTTTCTGCCTGAAGGCACAGCAGCCCACAGTCACATGGGACACTGTCCAACAAAGATCCAGAGAAACCACCCAGCTCCACAACTGCACCTCACCAAACTGCCAAGCCACCAAATCCGTCCAGATTCTGGACACCTCAAAACTTCAGAGTACTGTCAGGTCAGTATTGTTACAGCAAACCTGATGGAAAAGTTGCAGAGAAGCCCCCAAACTCAGTGAGCCTAAACAGTAACACCGAAGGCTCAACTAGCACTAACCAGCATAATGTCTTTTGCTAACATCACTGTGAAATATAACAATTATCACAAACTGACTCCTATTAATCTAAGTTTGATGATTCCATTTGTCTCCGTGTTGTAACAAGCAATATTAAGCAAATTTATTTGTGCCTGCAAGGGGCAGGTTGGAGTGGTGGGAGGGAAACTGTGACACTGGTGAACAGAAAGTCACACTGGAGGTGGGACTGGTAAACATTTATGCCTAAAACAACTGTATTATCAACAACTTGTCAAATCATGGTGTTACATAAGAAAAACTGATTTTTAAATTAAAAAGCTGTCAAATGCATTAAGATAAAAACCAAGAGCCAGGGAGATAGCTCCAAGTGATGGGGCAAATACACAAACGCAAGGTCTTTAGTTAGATCCCTGGCAGCAACAGGACGCCCCTAGTGCTACTGGGTGTAGCCTGAGTGGTCCCTGTGTGTCTCTGGGCGCTAGAAGTTCTGACTACACTGCAGGAACAGACATACTCTTCAGGCCCGCTCTACAGACCCTAGCCCCTGAGCATGGGACAAGGTCCTAAGAAACAACAACAAACCAGCAATTATAAAGAAACTCCAGAGTGGGCTTTTTTCGGCAGGGGAGGGAGGAAGGATAGGTCACACGCCATGATGCTCAGAGGTTACTCCTGGCTCTGCACTCAAGAATCACTCCTGGCAGTGCCCAGTGAACCATATGGCATGTTGGGGATCAGCCTGGATCGGCCACGTGCAAAGTAAATGCCCCGTCGCTGTACTTTTTCTCTGGGGTCTCTTAAATGAGTGGTTGCACACTTGCCTGAAGTGTGTGAGGCCATGGACTCAATCCCAGCACCACCAAATGAAAAAGAAAATTAAAAATGCATAGTAGCATTCCTGACAGAAACGGCAAGCACCACGTCAAGGGACTGACGAAAACGCTGCTGTGACTCCAAGATGAAGATGAGAGATGCCCTCTGCTGACTTTAACAGAAGTCTCAGCACAGATCAGAGCTGAGAAGAGAGAACAAAACGCAGGCAGCAAGTGTAAACAGTTCTTTCAGGAGATGTGGGTGTAAAAGTAAAGACTGGGAGTCAGAGGAGGATCTAAAGGAGAAATTTACAGTGAAAAACAGAATTCTCAAAAGATTGCATAAACTTCTTTTCTGTTGCCCCACAACCCTGTAATAGTGTTATGAATTCTGTAGGTTGTAATAAGCTATTAAGTTAAAACTGGGATCATAATAGTTTTCATTTTCTTAGGAATCAAGTTGTATCTTTTCCAGAAAGAGGTTTAAAAGGTCATTTATATTTTTTTTCTGTGAACCACCCATCAACAATGTTTGCATTTTCTTTCATTAAATCCTTAGCCTCGCCTTTTAGAGCCTTCTAGTTTGAGAGAGGCAAAGTTTGACCAACGGTCCTGCATATGCCACCTCAGCAGCGCCAGTGTTGATCCCTAAGACAGAGCCAGGAGTAAGCCCTGAGCACTACTGAGTGTGGGCCCAGAAAAGCAGAAAAAGGTTAACCCCCACTCAGCAATGTGATTTACAAATTTTTCAGTCTGTCATTTTACAGTGGTTTTATAATAAAGACCTCTCCCATCCCAAACTTATGAGTTTTCCAGTGGTTTCTTCTATTACATTCTTGTCTGAATTTTCTAATCTTGCCCTTTGATCCCATTTGAAACTATCACTATCACTATCTTCCCATTAATCATCTATTTGCTAGAGCAGGCACCAGTAATATCTCCATATGTCCAGTTTCATGCTAGTAGAACCCAAAGGCATCCGCTTGCTCCAGGAACATAAGGAGCCTTAAACCATTATATTAGGTCACGGGAATGACCTTATATAAATGTTACTGGTATTTGGCATATCAAATACTACACGAGCAGCTTGCCAGGCTTGCCGTGCGGGTGGCATATTCTTGTAGTCACCTCTAAATAAAGCATTTATTGATGAACCGTGTGGCCACTAGCAGCCGCGAGAGCCAGGCTGTGATAGTCTGGTCTGCTGGGTGGAGTTGTGACGCAGAGGGAAGTCCGGATATGGAAAATGGCGGGCCCCATGGAGTAAGGGGGGGGGGTCATCTGGCTTGTTGTGAGGCTCTGCTGGGGTGGCAGGACAGGGCTAGAATCCGCCATGCCTCCCGGGCGCCTCATGAGCGGCTGGGCACAGGGAGTGCAAGTAGCAGCTCTGCCCCATGTCTGAGAGTCTCTGGTTCAGCATACCTGGGCCGGATTGAAAAAAAAAAAACTTTTTCAATTTGAAACTCATTTGTTATATATACAGTGATAGGAATACCAAGATAAATTCTAGATAGCCTAATGTCCCAACACTACCTTCTACCACCAACATCTTGAAATATTATCTTTTTTAGATACACATGACCTCTTAACGTATGTATTATAATCCACAATGTGGAAGGGAAGGAAAAGAGAGAGAGAGAGAGAGAGAGAGAGAGAGAGAGAGAGAGAGAGAATAAAGAACCTGCCATAGAGGCAGACTAGGGGAGGGAGAGGGAATCAGGGACATTGGTAGTGGGAAATGGGCACTGGTGGAGGGATGGGTGCTGGAAAACACTGTATGACTGAAACCCTAATATGAACATCTTTGTAATTGTGTATCTCATGGTGGTATAATAAAATATTTTAAAAAATATTATCTTTTTTGTGTATAATTCAAAAGCCTATATGCATTTAGATCTAATTATAGAAATCTTTTTCACATGGAGCACTCTATTACAATGTCACATTCTAGTCCCCAGGTCTAGCTCTACTTACTTCCCTGTCTCATGTATAATGTATTTAATGAGCAAACGAAAACTAATACATAATTAATATTTGAATCTTTAGAAAGTACAGGTATCAGATAAGATACTCCCTTATCACTGCTTTTGGCTGTTTTGTTTAGGGAACATCGCTAGCAGTGTCCAGAGCCTAGCTCTGTACTCAGGGATTACTACTGGAATGGCTGGGGAATCAAACCCAGGTTAACTGGGTACAAGGCAAGCAAGTGCCTTATCTGCTGTCTATCTCTCCGCCCCAGAGCCCCATCACTGGTTTTTTTGTTTGTTTTCAATGTTTTTGCTGCTTTTTCATATAAACTTCAGAATCTGTTGTCTGTTCCAGAAAAAAAACTACTGGAATTTTTATTGAAACTGTGCGTAATTTATTATGTAGGGAAAGTCAATTCTCAATGCTGACTTAATTCATTCAAGTTTTACTTTTGCATGATGTTTTAACATTAATGGGAAGAAATTGGCAAAAGTAATAAAAGAGGACCACTCAATTCTGAGGTATTTTTATGTGTGTGTCTGTGTGTATGTATCTGTGTCTTTATGTGAAGCAGAGAAATTTTACTTAAGGGAGAAAGAAAAAGAGGCAAGGGAAGATGGGAGAGAGAAGACGAGGGAATTAGGTAAGGGAGACAGAAGAAAAAAACAAAAAAAGATATAAGAGCCCAGAAATGAAATGCATGGAGAACTAGTTGTTTGCTTTGGGTGTGACCGAAAATGGAAAATAAAACTAGTGTTAAAAGCAGAGTAAACACATAATCTATTTCTATTATCAAAACCACACTCAAGTGAGAATTAAAGTCAAAAAGTCAAATGGCTATAAATCCCAGAAGTTCAAAGGGCATATGTAAAAATGAAAGATACAGGTTTATCAAAACAATTTTAGTTTTGTTTCTCTGGCAGGTCTCAGGGGCCTATATAGGGTGTCAAGGATTGAACCCAAGTTGTTCACCTACAAGACAAGCACCCTAGCTGTTGGATGACAGGCTTATCTAGCTTGGGAGCTTTGCTGTCTTTTTATCCACTGACAGCTTAATCGATTTGCATGTTCTTAAGCCAAGGTTCATCATTTGTATCTTGTATCATTTGTCTTACTAGTGTTCATCAATTTGCTCGAGAGCAAATCGCACCAGTAACATCTCCATAAGTTCTGTCGCATGTTAGTGTAGCCCAAGGGCATCTGCTTGCTCCAGGAACATGAAGAGCCTCAGACCATTCCTTCAGGTAATGAGAATGAGTTCTATAATTGTTACTGGGTTTTGGCATATCAAATACATCATGGGTAGCTTCCAGACTCTGTCGCTGGGTGGTATACTCTCAGTAGTAGACTCTCATCTCGCACTTACTGATGAATCAATGGGAGAGGTCAGCTTATCTCTTAGGGGGAGCTCTGACGAGCTCTGGAGTCCGGATGTTGAAAATGGCGGCCCTCATGGTGTGGGGTTTGTCTGGCTTCTTGCGAGGCTCTATTGGGATGGCAGGCCAGGGCTAAAACTTGCCTTCACTCCCGGGCACCTCGTGATCAGCTGAGCACAGGGAGAGTTGGTAGCATAGCAGCTCTGCCCGGATGTCTGGGTCTCTGGATCAAGCATACCTTGGCTTGAAATAGTCTTCGCTGTAGGGTGGGACTCTGAGGAGCAGGGCTTGAGATGGCTTTTCTCTTGGGTGGAGCCAAGGTTCCTTCTAATGAGATCTCTCTCCCATATAAACACTGATGGAGCATGTGGTAGTTACAGAAGTCACCTTGACTCTGAATGAGTATCTTCTGACTTGTTATACATCTACTAAGTCTTCTATGTTACCTAGATTGGGCACAGCTCCTCTTTATACCCACTGCGCCCAACGTGGGAGTTAGAATTTACCAGGAGACTACCACCCTGGCTACGTTGAGACTATCGCTTAAGATTATAGGAAGGATCATACTAGTTTGCCCTCACGCAGGCGTAGTGTGACCCCTTCAATATACAGAGATCGTGATTCTCAGAATCACCCTGGTGCAGATAATATATAAGAAGGACCTTGTGAGTACCATCTAGATTACATGAAGTCCATAAAATTAAGATATTTTACTTTATACCAGCCCCCTCTGGTGTTTTTACATGAGAGATAATCTTGGAAGAAGGGATTAGTTTATACCTGTAATAGGGTGTGGCAACACCCTTCTATATACTCTTCTATATAGAAGCTGTTTAGGGTTCTTTGTTGACAGGACCCTCCCTCGTAGGACTTTTCTGGTAGAACTTTCTGATAGGACTCTCTTTAGTGGGACTCCTTTCTGGTAGGATTCTCTTTGATGGGAGGCCTGGGCCCTTGTATATGGTCTAAGTTCTGACCAGAGTTAGAGTTCTTTCATTATACTGGATTGCAGTGGTAGAGCTCTTGTACTATTGAAAGTCTTTATTGGAACTGCGCCGAGCTTTCATCCATTCCCCAGGGGTCTCGGAGGTAGAAGAGAATTTCTCTCCTGATACTGTTGCAGACCCCAATGGCTCCTGACACCTACCCACTGTACTCTCTCCAGTCAAAACATTTTTTAATGCTGGATTTAGAGATGACTACAAGAGTATGCTACCCACACAGCAGAGCCTGGCAAGTTTCCCTTGTCGTATTTGATATGCCAAATACCAGTAACAATTATAGACCTCATTCCCATGACCTGATGGAATGGTTTGAAGCTCTTTATGTTCCTGGAGCAAGCAGGTGCCCTTGGGCTCTACTTTGCATGAGACAGTTCATATGGAGATGTTACTGGTGCCCGCTCGAGCAAATCGATGATGAACGGGAAGACAGTGATACAGTGATTTATTATACCACCTTTAGATATACAATTACAAGATATTCATGATTGAGTTTTGGTTCTACAGTGTTCCAATTCCCTTCTCTCCATCTGTGCCCATTTCCCATCACCAATATCCCTACCTCCCTCTCCCTTCCCTCAGCCTGCCTCTATGGCAGGTTCTTTATCTCCTTTCTCCCTTTCTCTATCACCTCTCCCTCTCTCCTTCTCGTTTCCCTTTATTACACATTGTGGATTGTAGCACACTCTAGGACATGATTGGTTGCACTAGTTTGATGTACCATGCGGCCAAGCAGCCCGCGACTCAGGGAGAACCAGTTGGCAGCTCTCCCCCATGCATCTGAGTCTCTGCATGATATGGCCGGTCACCCTGGGGCAGTTCGTGGGCAGGGCAACTGGGCCACAAGCAGCCGCGAGGACTCGGGAAAACCAGATGGCAGCTCTCCCCCATGCGCCTGAGTCTCTGCATGATATGGCCAGTCGCCCTGGGGCAGTTCGAGGGCGGGGCAACTGGGAATCCAGGATGAGTCAGAGAGGGGAAGGGGGACCCCAGCTCCATCTCACGAATGTCCGTTCCACGACTTCCGCCTCCGAGAGCCGCCTACCTGGGCTTGAACTCCGCTGCTGTTAATCTGGTCTTGAGATCAGTGTCTCTCCTGGGTGGGCTCTAATGTGCTCTGGGTGTCTGGACCGCGAAAATGGCAGCTATTATGGCGAAGCGAAGTCTCCGAGGCCACACAGAGGTGATGGACTACTCCCAAACCCATCTTTCCTCCTGGGAGCCTCATAGTCAGCTGAGCTACGGGAGAGCCAGATGGCAGCTCTCCCCGGTACATCTGACTCTCTACATATGGCCGGTCGCCAGTCAAAACATTTTCAAAGTTCACTTCACCCTCCCTTTGTTATTTTGTCACTAAGCACAGGGGTCATATTCATTTGGTTGAGGTTTTTACAGAGGTCATACACCTGGCTGGCAGTGTGTGCTGGTTGGGATGCCTACCAGGAGGGGCACATATATTTAGCGGTGGTGCTCACACACACACACACACACACACACACACACACACACACACACACACACGTGCGCCAGTGATATGGTAGGCAGAACACTTGGCTATCAGGAAGTACCTCCAGGATCACACTCAGACATGTGGAATGCTGCCGAGGATCAAAAGTCGTGGCCTCGCGACCTCTCAAAACACTTTTTTTTTTCTTTTGCTTTTTTGGGTCACACCCGGCGATGCTCAGGGGATTCTCCTGGCTCTGCACTCAGGAATTACTCCTAGTGGTGCTCGGGGCGACCATATGGGATGCCAGGGATCGAACCCAGGCCAGCACAGGCCGGCCGCGAGTAAGGCAAACAAACACCTACCCGCTGGGCTATTGCTCTGGCCCTCAAAAACACTTTCTTGAGGGGACTCCCCAAGCAGGACTCAGGGAGTCCAGGGGCCAATTGCCCTAATTTTCAGTTCTCAGCCAACTGGGCCACTTAACTGATGCCAGGACCCAAAGATGCAACATCAAACACCATCGGGTGCTGGGGCGTCAACATCACATCCAAACAGCACTGGGGACCAATGGCTGACAGGGAACAAAAACCCTGTCCTACATCCCCAGTCATTCTAAACATTTTCAAGAGGGTCAAATATATACAGGGAATTAGCAGGCTGAGAACTCTGAATAATAGACATCTATTTAAATTATTCAATTTGAGCTACAGAATCATGAAAAAAAATGAGTATTACAGAGGTGAAGATTAAAGCACCTGGGCTTAAAATATGTATAAGGATGAGTGAGGCTTCCATTGAGCATTCTACTAGAACTCTTAATCTGCCTGTTCTGTGAAGAAAAAGAATTAGGGGGACCATACTGATAGTACAGTGGGAAGGGCATTTGCCTTGCACGCAGTCAACCTGTGTTTGATCCCTGGCATCTCATCAGGTCCCCAGAGCACTGCCAGGAGTAATTCCTGAGTGCAGAGCCAGGAGTAACACCTGAGCATCACTGGGTGTGACCCAAAAGAGGGGAGAGAGAAAGGAGAGAGAGAGAGAGAGAGAGAGAGAGAGAGAGAGAGAGAGAGAATAAATAAACAGGAACAAAGATACCAGCACAAGTATGGAAAAGCTATTACACTGAAAATATTCCCAAAATATCATCACTGACCTATCTGAACTCAACTCATAGATTTCAGGAGGGGGCCATACCCAGCAGTGTTCAGGGGACATATGGGGGTACCCGGATGATATTCTGATTGGCCATGTGGAAGGCCATGTGACAGTACAGTCCCACCCACTGTACTCTCTCTTAAGCCCTACGCGCTTTTGGGGGGGCTTTTTGGGTCACAACTAGCAATACTCAGAGGTTACTCCTGGCTCTGCACTCAAGAATTACTCCTGGAGGTGCACATTAACCATTTGGGATGCCAGCAAATGCCCTATGTGCTCCCTTCCCACCTCCAACACCCCATTATGAATTCTTTTTTTTTTTAACATTTTATTATACTACCGTGAGATATACAATTACAATGCTGTTCACGCTGGGGGTTTCGGTCACACAGTGTTCCAGCACCCCGCCCTCCACCAGTGCCCCCCAGCCACCCCCCATGTCCCCATTTCCCTCCCCCTCCCACATACTGCCTAAATGGCAGGTTCTTTATCTCCTCTCCTCTCCCTCTCTCTCTCCTCCTTCTCCCACATTGTGGGTTGCACTACGTACACTTAGAAACCCTCATTTGCATTTTTTGTCTGTATTTAGTGCTCAGTTCTATGTTAGCATCAGAACTTTAGACATTTATTCACACATGTTCCATTATGAATTCTTAACTGTAAAAAAGTAAAAGTTCCAGGGGACCAGAGCAATAGTCAAGCTAGTAAGGTACTTGCTTTTGCACCACCAGTAATGATCCCTGAGCAAAGAGCCAGAGCAAAAAGCACCAAAAAGCCCTGAACACTGCCCAGATGGCTGAAAACCCCAAAAACAAAACAGGGGGGGAAAAATTAAAAGCACCAAAGATTTCTAGCGCTGATGATTGGTGTTTTCCCCACACGATGTGGCCAGTTTCCTTGTTCACTCATCAAATAAAAGTTTCACCTAAGTGTTCACAGTTTCCAATGAGTTTGTATAAATTCATGTTTCAATGTAACTAGAACTAGGTTCTACACTGGGGAAGAGAATTCAGAGCTGAGTTCATACTACACATGCAGGAGTCCCAGGTTCAATTCCCAGTACTGCAGGGTTCTCCAAGATCCACCAGGAGTTAAGCTCTTAGCATGATGCTGAGAGTACCTCCCTGGGCATGATAGGTACAGCCCGCCAAATGTATTAAACATACAAACAGGTCCCTAGACATTTGAAGAAAATATATAACATAAAACAAATATTGATATGCCAAAAACAGTAACAATAATAGACCTCATTCCCATGACCTGAAGAATGATTTGAGGCTCTTCATGTTCTGGAACCAGCAGAGGCCTTTGGGTTATACTAGCATGCGACAAGAACAAATAGAGATGCTACTGGTGCCAGATTGAGCAAATCGATGAACAACAGGAAGACAAGTGATACAAGTGAAAACAAATAGAACTTGATGAAATAGACAACTTAGAAAAAATTTTCAAAATAAATATTAGTATCAGAGATGAGACACTGTATCCATAAAATCAGTTTTTAGAATATACATATCCATTTTGAAAAGGCCTCGCACTGGGGCTGGAGCAATAGTACAGTGGGGAGGGTGTTTGCTTTGCAAGCAGCTGACCCGGTTAAATCCCTGGCATCCCATATGGTCCCCTGAGCACCGCCAGGAATAATAACTCCTGAGTGCAGGGCCAGTAGTTAACCCCTGATCATAGCCAGGTGTGACCCAAAAAGCAAGATAAATAAATAAAAATAAAAAAGACCTAGTGTTCATCAGTGAATATACAAGCAACGGAGTCTGAGAAAAATCACAGGGTAGGGGTGGACGAGAACCTGCAACTATAATGATATTTGACCATTATCATGTGTCTTGTTTTTTTGGAGCCAGAGATGCAAGCAGGGCCTCATATGCTTTATATCAGAGCTGCATCTGTTTTTTTTAATTGACTGAAATATTATATACATACATAGTCATATAAAGAATAATAAAAAATTTTGTGAAATTTTTATTATAATTAAATATCATTATAGTCAAATGTCATTATATTTGACTGGGATATAATATGGCCACTGGGTGCCCAGAACCACTGTGCCTGAGCAGCACTGGATCCTCAGCCCCTGCCCTGAACCTTTACTCCAGCTGCAGAAAATCGCCAGGAGGGACCCGGTCGTCCAGTTCTTAATAATTAAAGATGTTAGATAAATGCCTTCATAAATCTGAAAAGCTTCAACCTAAAATGTTACAGCTACCTGAACTACCAATAAATGTAATGGCAGAAGACTGCCCAGACAGACGTGGTCTCATCTGAGTCTCTGAATTCAGGCAACAGAGTAGTCACGAAGAGGGAGAGAAGGAAAGCAGGAATCTCAGAGTCCTGTATGCAAAGTACACCTGGGATGCACAGACAAAAATGGGTCTCGGTAAAAACATTTACATATTTTTAGAGCAATACAGTAAAACTCTAAATTGAGCATAAAGATATATACTGGCAAGAAAGATAAACCTTATTTTATTTATTTATTTATTTTGCTTTTTTGGGTCACACCCGGCAATGCTCAGGGGTTTCTCTTGGCTCTGCACTCAGGAATTACTCCTAGCGGTGCTCGGGGACCATATGGGGGATGCCGGGATCGAACCCAAGCCGGCATGGGCCGGGCAACATGCAAGGGTAAACGCCCTACCGGCTGGGCTATCGCTCCGGCCCCTAAATCTTATTTTATTTAAAGAAGGAAATATATAAAACAGGAATTCACTTCATGTAATCTGCACTTTTCTTTACATGGGAATGAAGAAGAGATGGTTAAGGGAATAGAAGTAGCTAAAGATCCTCAGTAAATGTGTGTATACAATTTCTATTTTGGGCGATGAAAATTCTGTAGAAATAGGACAGTGATAATAGTTGTATAACACTGTGAAAGTACTTAATGCCACTGAATGACACACTTAACTTAAACGAAACATTTACTGAGGTATATTTCTTTATCGCTTGTCCCGGGCATACCTGGTGATGCTCAATGAATACTCTAGCTCTGAACTCAGGAAACACTGGTGGGCCCAGGGGATGCTGGGGATCAAACCAGGGTGGAGTGTACAAAGCAAACATGCTCCACCTACTGTACTATCACCCTGGCGGTTAAGAGTGATAGTACAGTAAGTTATCACTACTGTACTATCACTCTTAATAACCAGTCCGGTTATTTTCCGGACCCCACCCCCAAAAAAAAAAAAAAAAAAACCTAAGCAAGGTGAGGGGTGGAATCAGAAGATCCCACAGAAGGATCAGTTTCAGAGGAAGAGGAAGGATATTATCCCATTTACAAGAGAATATTTGATGATAAATAATGGACCCAAGAACAGCTAGGATTTGAACTGTAATCGTTTAATTGTTCTAACTTACACAAAGATACTAAAATTTTCCCCTTCGGTGGGTTCAACATTTAAGATCCAACTCATTGATATGAAAATTTCCAACTAGAGGAAAGAGCTTGCACCAGAACTGTCGCTGTGGTGATATGGCTGAGAATGGGCAGTCATGAGGAAGAAGCAATCAGGTGGCAAGGTAATACAGAGCGTCAGGGTGCTTGCCCCTGCTGACCTGGGCTCAGTCCCCAACACCACCAGAGCACAACCTGAGCAGAGTCAGGAGTAAGCCCTAAGCACAGTCAGATGTGACCCCAAAACAACACTAAGTATCAAAAAAAATAAAAAACCTGACAATTTCTTATTGAGTTCAATGACCATAAAAAAAAAGTTAGATGAACATCAAGCTAGGAAAAATAGTATTTGAGAAACATTGGAGAGTATTTCTACTGTTTCCCAAAGATACCTACTGAACTGATTGTTTTTAAAAAACAGAGGATAAAATACTAGCCAGTCATCTCTTAACCTTGGACCTGTAGAAGGCATTTCCATTTTCAAATAAACAGTGAAAAAGAGATGTGAGTCAAATGCTTTAAAAAATCCTCTTTAGGAAAAAAAAAAGGCTTAAAAAAAAGAGAGAGAACCCTATACTTAGAAAGCAAAGTTTCTTAGAAGACAGAAACTCCAGAATATTAAACAAGGAGAATGAAAGCTGGACCCGTGATGCCAGCTCCTGCCCGTGAGTGCAGGTGTATACTAGATGCTTAAACTAGAATCAGAACTTTCTAGCCCAGGCACAAAAGTCAGATCAAAATGGATTAAAGTTCTCAATATCAGACCTGAATCCATAAGGTATCTGGAGGAAAACGTGAGCAGAACTCTCCAAGACACTAAAGCTAAAAGCACCTTCAAAGATGAAACATCACTGACCACGCAAGTGGAAGAAAACATCAACAAGTGCCACTACATGAAATTAAGAAGCTTCTACACTTCAAAATAATGACCATGGTACAAAGAGAGCCCACAGAATGGGAAAGAATAGTTACCCAATACCCATCTGATAAGGGGTTAATATCCAAGATATGCAAGGCACTAGTGGAACTTTACAAGAAAAAAAATCCAACTCCACCAAAAAATGGGAAGAAGACATAAATAGAAACATTCTCAAAAAAGAAATATAGGGGGCCGGAGCGATAGCCCAGCGGGTAGGGCGTTGTCCTTTGCACGCGGCCGGCCCGTGCCGGCCTGGGTTCGATCCCCGACATCCCATATGGTCCCCCGAGCACCGCCAGGAGTAATTCCTGAGTGCAGAGCCAGGAGAAACCCCTGAGCATTGCCGGGTGTGACCCAAAAAAGCAAAAAAAAAAAAAGAAATATAAATGACCAAAAGAAAAAAAGACACATGGGAAAATGTTCTACATTGTTAATCACCAGGGAGATGTAAATCAAAACAACGAGATATCATTTCACACCAGAGACTGGCACATATCCAAAGGAAAAAAAGAACAACTGTTGGTGTGGATGCAGGGAGAAAGGGACTCTCATCCATTGTTGATGGCAATATTGACTGGCCCAGCCTTTGAGAATATGAACATTCCTCAAAAAGCTAGAAACTGAGCTTCCATATGAGCCAACAATACCACTTCTGGGAATATACCCTGGGGTTTCAAAAAACACACAGCAAAAACACCATCTGCTCTTCTATGATTACTGCAGCACTATTCACAATAGCCAAAATCTGGAAACAACCCAGGTGCCCAAGAACAGACGACTGGATATAGAAACTATGGTACATCTACACAGCTGGAATAATATGCAGCTGTTAGGAAAGATGAACATGAAATTTCCTTATAAGTGGATGGACATGGAGAGTATCATGCTGAGTGAAATGAGTTGAAAGAGAGGGACAGACACAGAATGATAGCATTCTTTCATCAAGTTTTAAAAAAAAATAGTATGAAAACAATATCCAAGGACAGTAGAAACAAAGGCCAGAGGTTTGGTCCATGCGTGGAAACCTGCTTCAACCTCTTGGATGGAGAAAAGGCAGTTGGGATAGGGAAGGGACCACTATGACAAAGACAGTGGTAAAAGACCTCTGTATAAGAACTGTGTGCAGAATAAGTAAAGAATAAATATGGTAACCTCTCAGTATCTGTTTTACCAACCATCATGCCCAAGGGGGTGGGAGGAGTCTAGGAGGTATGGGTGGGGGAGGGGTGACAGGAGGGCAAAGGGGCCCACTGATGGTGGGAAATGTGCACTGGTGGAGGGACGGGTTGGAACAGTGTAACTCTAACCCAGTAACAGTATTCTAACGGTCTGGCACAGTGACTCAATAAATATTTTTTTAAAAAAACTATACTTAGAATGCAGAAAAAATAAACCAAACTTTATAAAACCATCTGCTTAAATGTTTCTCTTTTTATACAACACAGTAAAAATTATTCCCCAAGCTATAAAGCTCTCTATTAGTTTGCTCTCTTAATTGGTAATACCAATTATGAATTGTTATTTATCTTAATCAAAGAGGGAAGCACCTAATAATTTGGGGCCTTGTCACAACAGGATGAAAATAAATAAAACATTTGTTATTATTCTCCAAAACAGCAGATACGACTACTTTATAGTAATAAAATTTCTTGACCATGTAAAGAGAACTATGTTCCTCAGTTTAAAAAAATTTAAATATTTGGGGCGGAGCGATAGTCCAGGGGTAGGGTGTTTGCCTTGCACGCGCCAGCCTGTGCCGGCCCGGGTTTGATCTCCGGCATCCCATATGGTCCCCCGAGCACCGCCAGGAGTAATTCCTGAGTGCAGAGCCAGGAGTAGCCCCTGAGCATTGCCGGGTGTGACCCAAAAAGGCAAAAAAAAAATTTTTTTTAAATATTTTTATATACACAAATATTTGTATATAAATATATACAAATATATAGAAATATATATAGTACATAATTATATAAACATATAGAGATAATGAAAATTTACAAGCCAGAGCGATAGTACAAGCGGGTAGGGTGTTTGCCTTGCACACAGCAAGCCAACCAGCCAAACGGGGTTCAATCCCCAGCATCCCATATGGTCTCCCAAGCACTGCCAGGAGGATTAAGTCCTCAGTGCAGAGCCAGGAGTAACCCCCGAGCATCACTAGGTGTACCTCAAAAAGAAAAAGTTTATTTACTTCCCCTAGTGGAGGTAAGCACTAAAGTAACGCTACTCAAATATTAACACTTATGAATTATCAAAAAGATCTTGTGAAAAAAGTAGATTTTTAATTTTTAATTCAGCAGATAAAGGTAGGGGCCTAAAAGTATGTATTTCAAGCAAGTTCCCTAGTAACACCAAATTTATGATTAGGCATACAATGTTTAAATGAACATGGTTTGAAAAGTTCTGAGCTTGAAAAATGTTCTTAATTAAAATCCTAACTGAGTAACCCAGTATTTTCCACTCAGACCTGAGAGGGGAAGGAGACAGGCTCCCAAGCATTGCTCTGGGGGGCACAGTGGTACCTCCCAGGGATGCTAATTATCATTCTAAGTCTTCTTGAAGAGTACCGTCGGACTCCAGCAGGACTCCACCAGTCCGCTGAGCCACCTCCCCAGCCCCTCTTCTAGCCGTAAGTCTTCATATGAAGGTGATACTTTATCAATCCATTACCCTTAAAACCTAGAAAATGTCTATCCTCATCTTTCTTCTGCCTCTTCAATCTTTAATTTCATTTGTGGGGTACACCCAATGGTGCTCGAGGGCTAGTCCTGCTGTGTTCAGAGGACCACGCAGTTCTGGAGAATGAACCTCGGCCTCCTGCGTGCAAAGCATCTGTTTCAGCCCACTGAGCTCTCTCTTCAGCCCAGGAGACTCATCTTCATGCTCTCCCATTCTAATGCTTTCACTTGAACACCTATAGAGTAATGGAGCCCATCTCTGCCTCTCCAGCTTAATCATGTCACCCAATCAGATTCAAATATTCAACTACCTAAGCTATCTCTAACCCTTGTTAAATCTCCACAACTGAATTTACCAGCACCCGCCCCTTTAGAAATTAGCTTTCTCAGCCCAATTCATTCATCTTGCTACCAGCACAAGCTACCTGTTTTTTCCAAGCCACACCATGAGAACTCTACATGCATGTCTCCCATCAAGTACAATTAATCCCAAGTTTTAACTTATTTCACTTCCCTCCTCTCCAGTATCAGTACTATCTGGACATGGATGCTGATATGATTTCCAGAGTAACTGACCAGTCCTGCTTCCAATCGTATTTTTCCCAAGTCTATCCTCCACACTGCAATGATCTTTGCAAACATAGCTTGATATCACTCCTCTACTCAAATTCACCAATAGTCTCCATTATCTTTAAGAAAACCTATTTTTATTAATTTATCTTCATTTTACTATTATTATGTTACAGGACCCATATGGTGCCAGGGATTAGACCAGAGACTCACACACGCAAGACATGTGTACCATCTGATCCCTTAACTTTATTAGCATGCTATATAATTTTGTCTCTCTATGATCTTAATTCCAACTACCCCTTATCAGTCAGCATGGATACTTGCCTGGTAAGCTCCCTGGAGCTACCTGACAGAGCCACAGTCTCCAAAATCTGTATGTGTTTGCACAGACAATTATTCCCTTGACTTAAAATGCCCTTCCTAAGTACTAAGCTACTTTAACATCTACTCAAGCATCACACACTTCAAAATGTTTTTTCTAATCACCTCAAGGCAGGTAACATTACAAACTGTGTTCCTATTAGTGTTTTTCCTATGCATACTTCTATTCTAGTACTTACAAGACTGTATTATACCTCTTGGTTTATTCATCTCCTCCATTTGATTGAGCTCATCAATTAGTCCTATTAAGAACAGAATGTTCAATACATGGTAGGTTCTCAATGTTTCCCGAGTATCTTGAAATAGTCATGAATAATTCTTATGGCTACAAACTTAAACTATAAACAACTTCCAATAACTGTGTCTCTAAGTTAATAAAAAAGTATCTATATTTAGGGTTCAAAATTTCATTGAACACGGAAGTACAAAATATCCAGGGTATTCACTTAATTCCCAACTATTCAAAGATATTTAAAACATTAGAAACAAACCCTTCTAAATCTTATTTTAAATTGAGATAGTTTGATTTCAATGAGTATAGTGTTAAATAAAAGCATGCGCGGGACAAGGGCTAAAGGAAGGAAGTATCATAAAATGATACACAGTGTTGGAGAGGTCTTGTTTTGCATCTTTCTACTTACTGCTACATGACCTTGAATACCAGTAAACATTTCCAAGCCTCAGTTTCTTCAATGGAAAACTTACAAAACTGCTTATCCCCAATTGACTGCTTCATATATTCTGCTATGAACATAACAGCATTTCAGTAAACCAGGAAATGCTAAATGAATATGAATTATTGCGTTAGCTTTTATTCTCTCTGCCAAAGATTTTTTGAAGTGTTTAATTGAATTTCATGGATTAATCCAGTCTCCCATTATCTACTCCATCTATCCAATAACATAAATAAAATTAAGTTCCAGAATCATTGGAGCATAAAACATTTAGTATATGGTTGAGGTATTTAATGATATCTAATTTATTAATAATCTGTTAAGTACTTAAAAACTGGTTATTTTATAAATCTGAAAGTAAAAGTCAAGGTAAGTTGTTGGTGCAGTCATTTAAATTTCAGCTCCATTTAAAAAATTTTTATTAATTGGAGGACAAAAATCAGCAGGGAATATTTAGAGAATTTAACTATTTAGAGCGGATACTAACTACCAATAGTTTGGGTTCACTATAAACTAATTAATGTGAAAGTTAAAAGTCACCATCACAAAAACCAAGATTTCCCCCAGCACTACAAGAATTTCTGGCTCATTTCTCATTTATGCTTGCAGGTTTATTATTCAGAAGAGAAATTTTGCTGCATTTTTCCATCCAAAAGGTGGTAAGAGCATGTTAGTTCTGCTCTCAGCCATATGCTTGTTATATGTTACACAGAAATTATAGAGGTTATAAGCTATATTAGGGAGAATTGTTTCCAGTCTCTTCAGCAATAGCAATAAAAATAGGACTTCTTAACCTTCAAAGGGCCAAACTCCTTAAAAAAAAAAAAGAAAAAGAAAAAAAAAACCTACTACAAAAAGTCAGCACTTCGGTACCTGATTGTGGTAACAAGGCCAAAATCCAAGACGAAGCCCTTTATTGCACATCGTGTTCCAACACCGTGGGCAGCCCCATCTTGCGACCTCTCCAGATTGGCTGCTCCTGCTCTCTCTACTGCAGAGAGAACTTTAATTAGAGAAATTCTGATGCCCATAAATCTAAAATGGATACTCCCTCACTGGAGGCAAGGAAGGTGAGAATCACTAAAAAGATTCAGGCTAACCTAGAAGAGATTTCAAGCAAATTGAAGTGATTTGAAACCACTAGAACACAGGCAGCTGAGAGTCTAATGCAACAGTCTAGTTACCAAAACAAAAACTAAAACACCTCAAGGAAAGAATGGCAGCAATTATTACGATAACCTGAAAAAATGTAGGCTATATAATCAAATGCTTCATTATATTTAAGTAGAACTTATAACTGTAATACAAACTTGTTTATAACGGATCATTCATACTCATAATTCTTATGGGAAATGCAAGCAAGAAAAAACTAGGTCACATTACCAACTCTGATAAACTTCATTTAAAAAAAAAGTTTGGTTAAAAACCACCGGTTGGGAAGGAATAATTTCCCTGCTGACTTAGGCCTAGCTGCCCAAGCAAGGCTTCAGAAAACATCTTTATCTACCAAAGCACACTGGCAGAAGGAGCAGAGGCTATGGCGGGCTTCCTGGAGACACTTCAGGGCAATGTTTGTGGGACAGACTGCCAACAAGTTACTGAGAGAAGAGAGAAACAAAAACAGTAAAAACCTGGGAAATGAACAGTCTTCATGTGTTTTACGATGTTATAAAAGGTAAGTCTTAAATCAAGTCATCTTGCGGCTACCAGATCTAAATTATATCCTCCATAGGAACCTTTTTGGATTATGTTTCAAGCTAGATTTTCATAAAGACTTGAAATGGTGTATAAAGTCTTTCTTAGATCAAGAGCAAAACAAGTCATATCCCTAAGAACTCAACCACTGAGATTAGAGGGACAAAACAGTAAGAACCACCTTTACAACCAAGAATTAGGAGCAAAAGTATGCTGGTAGAAGCTATACAACAGAATGAGGTTAACACTGTCAAGACATGGTAACTGCATTTACTACATCATTTAACAACGCTTTCGCCTTACCTGAGTGTGAAAATTTGAAATGGTGGTTGTTTCAATATCTTTCTTGCCCAGAATTTCCATTTTCACTGGAGTGTTGGGGAAATTAAAAGCAAAGTAATCCAAGAAGTCTGGGAGATAAGCAGCTGCTCAGTGCACTATTGCTAAAGCATAGTAAGCAGCATTTTTCTCATTTTCACTGAATGTCAAAGCAAGAAACTCCTCAGAAAATCTCTCCATCTCCATTGGAGACAAAAATGAGAGTTCATCCATGTACGCATGAAGGACAAGAGCACCACCATTGGACTGGTGTTCCTCATGAATAAAGTTGCTAAATTTAGTACCTGTTTTTAAGAAATTTCTACGAATAGAATGTTCCTGGTGAGTCATAAAAGGTGTTTGTACTCCCTGGGGTACCGATATTCTTGCATGCCCAAATTTAACCGGCACAGCTGTTCATCTTTCAGATACCTGAAGGACTCCTTATTAACTCCTGAAGTGCTATTTGTTTGTCCTTGGGTGAGAATTTCCTTACTGATACGGGTCAGGCCAGCACAGACGGTTTGTACTTCCTTATTGTACATTTTAAGGCGTCTTCCTCGCATATCTTCTCGATGTTTCTTTTTCTTTTTCTTCTTAATTTTCTTCAAGACAAAGTCATCAGCTCTCTGGGTTTTACCATTTTCATCTGGTGTTTCTGGCCACAATAATTAAAAAAGAAGTTAGTTGCTAGGACTGTGGTAGCATACAAGTTACCTGATCCCAAATGACAAAATAACCGATTCTTTAATTTCTGTAAATTTATCATTACGACTTACATGTTTATAAAATGAATGACACAAAATATTAAAGCAATCACCTTCATGGGATTGAAGGCTAAGATAACAATAGAAAAATAAGCATATAATTTAATGTAACTTCATAATCAAAACTAAGGGACTATCCAAGTAATTTCATGTGGCCAGAGGGATAGTCCTTCGGGAGAGCATTTGACTTGCACATGGCCGTCCCTGACATTCCATATGGTCCCCTGAGCACCACCAGGAGTAATTCCTGAGTGCAGAGCAAGGCATAACCCCTGAGCATCGCCGGGTGTGATACAAAAAAAACAAAAAACAAGTAATTTCATATATGCCTATATTATGGAATATATTCAAAAATCACTGTAAAATCTAAAATGAAGCCCACAATATATTCTCAAACTACAGATTAATATATGACATAATATATGACAAATATAGAAGGAGCCCAGGAGAGATGGCGGGTTCTAGCCCTGGCCCACCAGCCCAGCAGAGCCTTGCAACAAGCCAGATGACCCCCACTCCATGAGGGCCTCCATTTTCCCATCCAGACTTCTCTCTCCGTCAGAACTCCACCCAGCAGACCAGCCTATCACAGTCCGGCTCATCGAAATCCACCCTGCTGCAGTCTTTTTAATCCGGCCCAGGTATGCTGATCCAGAGATAGACATGGGGCAGAGCTGCTACTTGCTCTCCCTGTGCCCAGCCGCTCACAAGGAGCCCAGGAGAGATGGCGGGTTCTAGGCCTGGCCCACCAGCCCAGCAGAGCCTTGCAACAAGCCAGATGACCCCCACTCCATGAGGGCCTCCATTTTCTACATCCGGACTTCTCTCTTGTCAGAACTCCACCCAGCAGACCAGCCTATCACAGTCTGGCTCACGCGCCGGTTCATCATTAAATGCTGGAATTAGAGATGACTGCAAGATTATGCTACCTGCACGGCAGAGCCTGGCAAGCTACCCGTGTTGCATTTGATATGCCAAATACCAGTAACAATTATAGACCTCGTTCGGAATGGATTGTGGCTCTTTATGTTCCTGGAGCAAGCAGATGCCCTTGGGCTCTACTAGCATGAGACAGGACATATGGAGATGTTACTGGGGCCCACTCGAGCAAATCGATGAACAACGGGAAGACAGTGATACAGTGATGACAAATAGAACAAGGCAAAATAAACTATAATCTTGCCTAACAAATTGGCAAAATCTCCTTTAGCCTCATGATACACTTGTTAGAAGTATGAACTGGTACAGCTTTCATGGTGCCCTGAAAATATAATCTCAGATCCAGAAATTCCATACCCCCAAAAATATACCTATGAAAATGACTGAAATAAAGATATCCTGGGGGCAGGAGAGATAGCACCGCAGGTAGGCATTTGCCTTGCACGCAGCCAACCCAGGTTTTATCCCGGCATATATGGTCCCCAAGCAGCACCAGGAGTAATTCCTGAGTGCAGAGCCAGGAGTAACCCGAGATATCCTTGACAGTATTATTTAAAACCAAAAGAATGGGGTGGCAGGGAGATAGCTCAAAAGGCTGGAGCACATGTCCAACACACCGAGCCCTGGGTTACATGCTGGACAACAAGGACTGCCAGAAGGGATCCCCATTAACTGAGCCCAGAACAGCCTCCTAAAACTGGTATATGTTCATACAACCTCACCCCCAAAATTAGGGAATTCCCCAATTTGTGTAATTATAAGATGCTGATTAAACTTTGGTACTTACAGTTTGATAAAATACCCAACTACTATTATATGTAAAAAGAAGAAATGACGTCACAAAAATTCACTGTCACTACTGCAAAAAGTCTTACTTAACCACCTTTCACCACCCAATCTGGATAGCTAGTTTTGCCAGGAGTTTCTCTTGCGCGTATTTTCCCTATCACAGCACTTATCATAGTTAATACCTATTTCCTCTGGGCTGTAAGTAAGGATAGAAACATCTTACCTTTAATTCCACAAACATCTGATTTATGTATAATCTAATCCCATTTTTTATAATGTTGGCCATTCACTCATTCAAACATCTGTTAAATGCTTACTCTGGTACTACGATATGACACTAAGACAGAAGCAACAGCTAGTCTTGGACCTTACAGACTAGTTGGACAAGAAAAAGTATTAGTAGGCTACAATGTTGAGGACGCTCTCAGTGACACACATTTAGACTGAGCTGTAAATTACAACACAAGTTACGCTTCAAGTCACAAAAGTCACCTTTTAGGAGTATATTCCAAGGGAGAAGAAAAGAACTCAAAAGAAAATTTTAAATGACCTATGCATTTTTTCCCCTTTTTTTGGGTCACACTCGGCAATGCTCAGGAGTTACTCCTGGCTCTGCACTCAGGAACTACTCCTGGCGGTGCTCGGGGACCATATGGGATGCTGGGGATCGAACCCGGGTCCGGCCGCATGCGAGGCAAACACCCTACCCGCTGGACTATCGCTCCACCCCCTATGCATGTTTTGTTAAATGTACACCACAGAGAAAAATACCTAGAGAAATAGATGCCAAGGCATCCATGATAGTTACCTAGGTAACAAGAATGCAAATGTTTAACTTTCTTGTTTCCTAATCTGCAATTTTCATAAAGACATTATAATTAAAGTTTTCAATCTGAGGACTAGAGAGACAGTACAGAGATCAAGATGCTTCCCATTCACACAGTGGGCAATGGTTCCATCCCCAGTACCACGTAAAGTTCCCTGAGTACCTCCTGGAGCGACCCCCTGAGCACAGAACCAGAAAGAAGCCCTGGGCACTACCAGGCATGGCCCAAAGTTAGCATTTTAACTTATGTAACATATAAATTTATAACTCCAGTATCCTGCACAGAATTATGCCAAATAATTGATTACCAGTTTTCTAAAGATTATTTTATTAATATGCCTAAGTGTTGGGGGCTAGGGGCTGCTGAGACCACTTTCTTTTGTCCCGTGACAAAAAGAACCCACAATCTGATATATAGTGATCTACCACTGAGCTACATCTCCAGCTCCTAAATTTTTTTATGTCAAGGACTTTATTTATTTATTTTTTGCTTTTTGGGTCACACCTGGCAATGCCCAGGTATTATTCCTGGCTCTGCACTAAGGAATTACTCCTGGCAGTGCTCATGGGACCATATGGGATGCCGGGATCGAAACCGGGTCGGCTGCTTGCAAGGCAAATGCCCTACCCGCTGTGCTATCGCTCCGGACCCAAGGACTTTAAAGTGTACAGATACAAATCATCTTCATTCTAACATTTGCTTTTAAACACAAAATTTTCAAACAGCACTTAAAATTAAACTAAAATCTGATACCAATACATCATCAGTTTAAATTGGCAAGAGAAAAAGCAATCCTTTACTCTATTTACAGCTAGATCGTTCAGAATGTTATAATTAGTAAGTCATTTATCTCTTAGCAATAAAACTAATCTAAATACTACCCCATATTAGAATTAATGTAAGCAATAGTTCCAAGCAACTATCCATAAATACTATTAAAAACGCTAGAACAATTTTTTAGTTATTTACCTTCTGCTAAATTTTACGATTTTTCCTATTTCACAGAAAAAAAATGATCTCTGAATAGTATTATTTTAAGCTTCAAAAGAGTATAAAGGTTTGGTATGCAGAAATGAATTGTGACCTAGATCCACCACTGAAATTAACAGCTTAAAGGTGCTGCCTTGACTGTAACATACTTTATTACTATAAACTTACCAAAGGTATTTCTAACAGGGGCAGATTTCTCTGAGTTTTATTCCAAAACTCACTTACATGAGAACTACTCCACTAATTCAACATGGTCCATACAAAAAAAAGCGAACACTGTACAGGAAAATGAAGATTTTTTTTTCTTTTTTAGGTCACACCGGCAATGCTCAGGGGACCATTTGGGATGCCAGGAATTGAACCCGGGTCAGCCTCATGCAAGGCAAATGCCCTACCCTAATCTCACATATAAAGAGAAAAGCTTAAAATGTGAATTTCAATCTACTTACTAATCTTATTTTTCAAATTCTGGCTTTTATCTAAGGCTGAAATAAAGTAAATTTATCTTTGTTTATATAATTATGTTAGTTATTCCCTTTTCATGAATAAACAAGTTTTGAATTATTGTGGAGGCCACTGAGAACGACAGACAGATATACCCTTGTTAAAGGTTATTACAGTAAAGCTGGTCATCCTTGCTTTATGAGACAACACCCAAGTTACCTTGTTTGACAATTAAGTTACTGCCTCTGCAATATGAATGTGTATCAGTACACTAAACTTACACAATGTTATGTGTGAATTTTATCTCAAGAAAAATTATAAAAGGGGCTGGAGAGATAGTACAGCAGACAGGGCATTTGCCTTGCATGCAAACAACCTAGATTCGATCCCCAAAATCGCTGGGGTCCCCCAACCCCTCAGAAGTGATCCGTAAGCACAGAGTCAGGAGTAAGTCCTAAGCACCACTGGGTGTACCCTGGTACCTCACTCCCCAAAGAAGAAAAAAATAGTTGTAAAAGTCGGATATTCAGTTTTTCTATTTCTGGTGACACATGTCTAAGCTTCCCAACAAAAAAGTATGCAAATAAACTTTAGTGCAAAAACTAAAATTTACTGACATTAGTTTTTTACAAAAAGAGCCAAGCTAAATACACCATGATTAAGAAAAGTCTAAACATATCAAACTCTATGACTAAATACAAAGGAAGTAAGTATTCTACAAAGAGAGATGCATTCACCTGAGAGCCAAACTGTTAGCTGTCCTTAAAGTCATCAGTCATATAAGGTGACCCTACCTCCCTCCCTCCCTTCCTCCGCTCTGCAGGCACGGATGTTTGACCACCCGCACCCGCACACAATCACAGTTATTATAGGGGGACAGGTAAATGACCCAGTGGTTGGAGGCACATGCTTTGCACAAGCAGGGAAACCTGATACAACATGGCCCCAGAGATTCCCACAGCACACACTGGAGCCACGTGCATGCAAATGCTCGGTTTGAGTATTTTAAATCCCTGTCCTTCTACTTCCTAGCAGTGTAACCTCGCTCAAGTTAATTTCTTTCCACCCTTTTCCTCATTGGGAAAATTACAGTAGCTCATCATAAAATAATGTGCAGAATAATGCATGCAAAGTACTCCGAAGACTCCTAGAACATAATGGTCAACGTATGTTAAGTACTCCTCCTGCCCCCCAAATTAGCACTGGTGGCAACATAGCGTACTACATGAGAAGAGTAGCTTTCAGCGAGCCAGACGGTTAATTTCCTGACTCTACCTCTTTTAAAGTCTGTGCAAGCTTGGAAATCATCCTAAACATTTAATCATTCTAAATCAAGTTAAACATTCATCATCTTAAAATATTAATAACAATACCTCACAGTTATGTAAGGGCTAAGAGAGCCGACTATAAAGATCACACTGCCATTATCATCACCACCACCACCATTTTCATAATACTACTTGGTAAAATTCCTTGAAATAATTGGCAACTAGTCTGGAATTTCAAAACTAGAGTAAGCCACCAATCCAGGGTCCAGAGATACAGTGCAGGAGTTATGGCACTTGTCTTACAAGCCTACTACTTGGCTGGGTCCCTGAGACCACATATGGCTCCCAAAGTCCTGCCTGGAGTGATCTTTTTCCTTGCTTTTTGGGTCACACCCGGCAATGCTCAGGGGTTACTCCTGGCTCTGCACTCAGGAATTACTCCTGGCAGTACTCAGGGGACCATATGGGATGCCAGGGATCGAACCCAGGCCAGCATGGGCCAGCCGTGTGCAAGGCAAACGCCCTACCCGCTGGGCTATCGCTCCGCCCCTGGAGTGATCTTTGAACACAGGAGTTTAAGATACACAAAGTCCTAAGCACTTTGCCAGGAGTGGCAAATCTTTGTTTAAAAATTTTTTGTTAAGTATGATATGGAGCAAGGAAAGTCTCTTCAACAAGTGGTGCTGGGAAAACGGGGCAGCTACATGTAAAAACTGAACTGGGGGCGAGAATGACAGCCAGCAGGTAGAGGCGTTTGCCTTGCACACGGCCAACCGAGTTTTGATCCCCGGCATCCCATATGGTCCCCAGAGCACTGCCAGGAGTAATTCCCTGAGCGAAGAGCCAGGAGTAGCCTTGAGCATTGCTGGGTGTGACCCAAAGAAAAAAAAAAAACAAATTTGGACCTCTAACACCAGGCACAAAACTCAGATCAAAACGGATTAAAGATCTCAATAATAGACCTGAATTCATAAAGTACATGGAAGAAAATACAGGAAAAGTCCTCCACGACATTGAAGCTAAAGGCATCTTCAAAGATGAAACATCACTAACAAAGCAACTGGAAGCAAAGATAAACATATGGGACTACATGAAACTAAAAAGCTTCACCTCAAAAGAAATGGCGACCGAAATACAAAGACAGTCCACAGGGGCCGGAGCGACAGTCCAGCGGGTAGGGCGTTTGCCTTGCACGCAGCCGGCCTATGCTGGCCCGGGGTTCGATCCCCGGCATCCCATATTGTCCCCCGAGCACCGCCAGGAGTAATTCCTGAGTGCAGAGCCAGGAGTAACCCCTGAGCATCGCCGGTGTGACCCAAAAAAAAAAAAAAAAAAAAAACAAAGACAGTCCACAGAGTGGGAAAGAATATTCACTCAATACCCATATGATAAGGGGTTAATCACTATCTTCCCGTTGATCATCTATTTGCTAGAGCGGGCACCAGTAATATCTCCATGTATCCTGTCTCATGCTAGTAGAACCCAAAGGCATCCGCTTGCTCCAGGAACATAAAGAGCCTCAAACCATTATATTAGGTCATGGGAATAACCTAATATGTTACTGGTATTTGTCATGTCAAATACAACACGAGCAGCTTGCCAGGCTTGCCATGCGGGTGGCATACTCTTGCAGTCACCTCTAAATAAAGCATTTATTGATGAACCGCGTGCCGCTAGCAACCAGCCGCGAGCTGGGCTGTGATAGTCTGGTCTGCTGGGTGGAGTTGTGACGAGGGAAGTCCAGATGTGGAAAATGGCGGGCCCCATGGAGTAGGGGGTCGTCTGGCTTGTTGTGAGGCTCTGCTGGGGTGGCAGGCCAGGGCTAGAACCCGCCATGCCTCCCGGGCGCCTCATGAGCGGCTGGGCACAGGGAGAGCAAGTAGCAGCTCTGCCCCATGTCTGAGAGTCTCTGGTTCAGCATACCTGGGCCGGATTGAAAAAACTGCTGCAGGGTGGCTTGTCGATGATCCCGGCTGTGATAGTCTGGTCTGCTGGGTGGAGTTGTGACGAGAGAGAAGACTGGATGTGGAAAATGGCAGCCCCCATGGAGTGGGGGTTGTCTGGCTTGTTGTGAGGTTCTGCTGGGGTGGCAGGCCGGGCTAGAACCCGCCATGCCTCCCGGGCGCCTCATGAGTGGCTGGGCACAGGGAGAGCAAGTAGCAGCTCTGCCCCATATATGAGAGTCTCTGGTTCAGCATACGTGGGCCGGATTGAAAAAAAAAAAAAAAAACCTGCTGCAGGGTGGGTGTCGATGATCCGGGCTGTGATAGTCTAGTCTGCTGGGTGGAGTTGAGACCAGAGGGAAGACCGGATGTGGAAAAGGCGGCCCCCCATGGAGTAGGGGAGGTCGTCTGGCTTGTTGTGAGGCTGTGCTGGGTGGTAGGACAGGGCTAGAACCCGCCATGCCTCCTGGCGCCTCATGAGCAGCTGGGCATAGGGAGAGCAAGTAGCAGCTTATCCAGGATTTATCAGGCACTGGTAGAACTTTATAAGAAAACAGCCAACCCCATCAAAAAATGGGGGAGAAGAAATGAACAGAAACTTCCAAAAAGTAATTTGAGTAGCCAAAAGGCATATGAAAAAAAAAATGCTCATCATCACTAACCATCAGGGAGATGCAAATCAAAACAACAATGAGATATCACCTCACACCACAGAGACTGGCACATATCCAAAAGGGCAAGACCAACAAGTGCTGGTGTGGATGTGCGGAGAAAGGGGACTCTCATCCATTGTTGGTGGGAATGTCACCTGGTACAGCCTTTTTGGAAAACAATATGGAGATTCTTCCAAAACTAGAAACTAAGCTCCCATTTGACCCAGAAATAACACTCCTGGGAATATACCCTGGGAGACCAAACACACACAGCAGAAACACTATATATACTTCTATGTTCATAGCAGCACTATTCACAACAGCCAGATTCTGTTCTCAGCTGAGTGCCTGAGAACAGACAACTGGATAAACAAACTATGATACATCTACACAATGGAATACTATGCAGCTGTTAGGAAAAATGAAGTTATGAAATTTGCCTATAAATGGATGGGCAGAGAGGATCATGCTGAGTAAAATTAGCCAGAGGGAAAAGGACAGATATAAAACTGACTGCATTTATTTGCGGGATATCAAAATAGTATGATACCAATACCCAAGGGCCAGGCAAACCATGGATCAGGTGGTCTTGTCAGAGGGTGGAATCTAGCACAAGTGTGTGGGAGTGAAAGGTTAGGTAAGAGAGAGCAAGGAACAGTGTGCTAATAATTGTTGGAAATGATAATACCAGGATAGAACTGAGCATTGAAAGTAGGCAAAAGGATATACATGATAACCTCTAAGCGTATGTATTGCAAACCACAATGTGTAAGAGGAGAGAGAGAAAGAGAGAGGAGGGAGCTGGGAGAGGGGGAGGGAATCAAGGGATATTGGTGGTGGGAAATGGGCACAGTGGAGGGATGGGTGCTGGAACACCGTATGACTGAAACCCAAACAGACCTGTATCACTGTATCACTGTCTTCCCGTTCATCATCGATTTGCTCTAGCGGGCACCAGTAACATCTCCATATGTCCTGTCTCATGCAAGTAGAGCCCAAGGGCACCTGCTTGCTCCTGGAACATAAAGAGCTTCAAACCATTCCATCAGGTCATGGGAATGAGGTCCACAATTGTTACTGGTATTTGGCATATCAAATACGACGCAGGTAGCTTGCCAGGCTCTGCTGTGTGGGTAGCATACTCTTGTAGTCATCTCTAAATCCAGCATTTATTGATGAACCGCGTAGCCAAAAGTGGCCCAGCGAGCCGGGCTGTGATAGGCTGGTCTGCTGGGTGGAGTTCTGACGAGGGGGAAGTCCAGATGTGGAAAATGGCGGCCCTCATGGAGTGGGGAGTCATCTGGCTTGTTGCGAGGCTCTGCTGGGTGGTGTGCCAGGGCTAGAACCCACCATCCCTCCTGTGTGCCTCGTGAGCGGCTGAGCACAGGGAGAGTCAGTAGCAGCTCTGCCCCATGTCTGTGAGTCTCTGGATCAGCATACCTGGGACGGATTTAAAAAAGACTGCTGCAGAGTGTATCTCAATGAGCCGGGCTGTGATAGGCTGGTCTGCTGGGTGGAATTCTGGCGAGGGGGAAGTTCGGATGTGGAAAATGGAGGCCCTCATGGACATCTTTTCTTTTTTTTTGGGGGGGTCACACCCGCAATGCTCAGGGGTCACTCCTGGCTCTGCACTCAGGAACCACCTCTGGTGGTGCTCAGGGGACCATGCCAGGGATAGAATGTAGGTTGGCCATGTGCAAGGCAAACGCCCTACCTGTTGTACTATGACTCCGGCCCCACATCTTTGTAACTGTATATCTCACGGTGATATAATTAAAAAAAAATTGAAGAATAATAATATCCACAAAGGCCTGGCAGGCCTGCTCAGGACTGGTGCTAATGCTGTCGGCTAGAACTCAGGTACACAGGCGCATGGAGGAGCTTCTGCCTGCCAGCCCTGTGCTAGGCTGACAGGATGTCCTAGAAGGGGGGACAGGTTCTGGCCCTTGCCTGCACCCCCCTCCCAGACTCTCAGAGGCCAGGAAACCTCACACACCACAGCCACAGCCATTCTCAAGGTCCAGATTCCACAGCTCATCAGAGACCCACCCCCATGGTGCACGGGTGAGCTCAATACCTGGTATACTCATCTAACAGGTATCCCATCACATTTCATAGAAACACAAGTGTGTGGACACAATGTGTGGTCTGTGGGAACATATCGAAACTATACGGTAGGCACAAAGGAAATTTAAGAATCTCCAATGACTTTTGTCTAAGACCATATTCATTGACTGTATTTAGAGAAGTAGCTCCAATGAGCAACATAGAATATTCAATGTATGTGTAGGACAAGCTCAAACAAAGGTTGAGATAAATGTGAAATAGGCGTTGTCCTTATGCAATGGTGGTGAGTCTGGGGTTGACAGTAGAAAACCACTGTGTTCTGGAAACCCAGAAAGTGAATCTAAGAACAGAATCAGCCAGACTCCCACAAAACCCAGGAAAAAAAAAAAAGCCATGACTTTGTCAATACCATTCCCTTATATGAGCAGTAATGATCAACATAATTGATGTTGGCTAAGGGTGCCTTCAAGGGGATGCGGGGGGGGTGGGGGGATGCGGGTCTCTGCTGGTGGTGGGGGCACACTGGTGGTGGGATTGGTGCTGAATGAAGAGTCTTTCTAACAACTGTATTACAAAGCTTTGTACTTCTATTTTTTTTTTCTTTTTGGGTCACACCGGCGATGCTCAGGGGTTACTCCTGGCTCTGCACTCAGGAATTACTCCTGGCGGTGCTCAGGGGACCATATGGGATGCCAGGGATCGAACCCGGGCGGCACAGGCCGGCCGCGTGCAAGGCAAACACCCTACCCGCTGGGCTATCGCTTTGGCCCCACAACCCTTTTTTTTTAAAAGAAGAAACTACCAATCCAAAGTACCATGTGATTTGCACAAGACAAGCACACCAAAAGGAAAAGATCTCCAAGAGAGAAGAAAACTCTTATTCAGAGATGGTTTGCTAAGGTCCAGTATGTTGGAGATGTGTCCAATCTCAATTTAATCCTCTAACAAAGGAAGTATACATAAACTCCTATCAAAGAAGAAAACAGTTTGAAAACAAGAGTCACCTAAATTGTCACCATTAGCAGATAGTAACCAATATTCAAATCGACTACAGAGTTCACACATTCCCAATGCATCATGTATTTCATTCTCTCTGATCCCCGTTAACATTTCCCTAACAACACTCACCTCTACGAGCTACTCAAATGTCCTAGGGAATAGATTTGGTGGGTTAGAAGACCCTTCAAACAAAAGGAGCATCACTTCAATTATTTTGACTGTTAGTAAAGGATAATTCTTTGCTTTTTTTTTTTCCTTTGGCCTCTCAGGCTAAATCAGGTAAAGTAGGAGTCCCTAAAATTGTTGCTCCGTGGCCGGCATTGCCCGGGTTCGATCCCTGGCATCACATATAGTCCCCGAGCACCGCCAGGAGTAATTTCTGAGTGCAGAGCCAGGAGAAACCCCTGAGCATTGCCGGGTGCGACCCAAAAAGCAAAATAAATAAATGAAATAAAATTGTTGCTCTAGGGGCTGGAGGCGATACCACAGCAGGCAGGGTGTTTGCCTTGCTCACAGTCAACCAGAGTTCGATCCCTGGCATCCCATATGGTCCCCTGAGCACTGCCAGGAGTAATTCCTGAGTGAAGAGCCAGGAGTAACCCCTGAGCACTGAGCATCGCCAGGTGTGACCCAAAAAGCAAAAATAAAATAAAATAAAATAAAAAATAAAAATAAATAAATAAATAAAATTGTTGTGCTAATAAGAGATTACCTGTTTATTTCAGGATTATCCCATGGAATTCCCACTCTGATCATCAAAAACAATCAACAGTTTTTATATTTTAAACTTTCTGCCAATAATGCTTTTGACATCACAAAACTATGTTATTAGTAACTGGATTCGGGACACCTCCTCTGTATCAAGCTGGATGGTTGTCCTAAGATGAAAAACTGAGAGAAAGAAGGTCACCACCGAAGGAAATCCCTAGGATTCTATTTCCTTCTTCACTTTCAAAAAAATACTAAAATACTGTTAAAATCAAACTTACTGAACAAGAATTATTTTTAAAAAACATTACTTTCGTTGTCTTTTAGGGGGAATAAGTGTGTTCCATGATTTTTGAGGAGGGAAAAAAATAGAGATTCCAAGAGATATAAGCAATTGTCAGTTTAGATTCAGAAACTGATCACTATCACTATCACTATCTTCCCGTTCATCATCTATTTGCTAGAGCGGGCCCCAGTAATATCTCCATATGCCCTGTCTCATGCTAGTAGAACCCAAAGGCATCCGCTTGCTCCAGGAACATAAAGAGCCTCAAACCATTATATTAGGTCATGAGAATGACCAAATGTAAATGTTACTGGTAATTGGCATATCATTACTACACGAGCAGCTTGCCAGGTTTGCCATGCGGGTGGCTGCTACTTGTTCTCCCTGTGCCCAGCCTCTCGTGAGGGCCGGGAGGCATGGCGGGTTCTAGCCCTGGCCTGCCACCCCAGCAGAGCCTCACAACAAGCCAGACCACCCTCCCCTACTCCATGGGGCCCGCCATTTTCCACATCCGGACTTCCCTCTCATCACAACTCCACCCAGCAGACCAGACTATCACAGCCCGGTTCATCAATAAATGTTTTATTTAGAGGTGACTACAACAGTATGCCAGAAACTGATACAAGATATTAAAAAATTTTTAATATCTCTATTAACAACCCAAATGCATTTCATAAAAAGTAAAAGAGAAGTGGATCACTAAGCCAGAAATACTGGGCTCTAGCTTTAATTTCTCTCTTAGAAAAGTTGTGGTTACCTATACATTAATTTGAACTGCACAACACAGGGCTGGTACGTGGAGACATAGTATCTCGGGAATCAGCAAACATCCTCTGTAAAGAGATATCTAATGACCTTTGTAGGACACGAGGTCTCTATCTGGATTGCTGAGGAGAATGGAACCAGATCATACATTTGTATAAACAGCAGGACTCTAATAAACGTTTGTTTATGGGCACTAAGTACATTACATATGATTTTCAAATGCCAAGTTCGTTTTTGTTTTTTAGGACTTTTTTTTTTAATTTATAAACCATTCTTATCTCATGGGTGCTATAAAAATAGTCAGTGAAACTGAGTTTTTACAAAGATGCAAAATCAATTCACAATCTTAGAGGAAGTCTTTTTCCCAAACAGTGCTGGTTCAGGAAGACAACCCAAAGGCCACAAAAAGGAACCTCAACCATAAATCTTTCACAAAATTAGCTCACTTGGATAATATCCAAGTGTGAAAGTTAAAACTGAAAACCTACAAGGAAAAAAAAGGAGAAAATTGTTTGGTCTTGAGACCTTAGAAATGAAATTACATGCATGAACCATAAAAAAACTGTATTTAAATAAAATCTAAAATTATTACTATGAAAGACTCCATCTATTTAAAAGGACAGAAAGACAATAATGCAGTGGGGAAAAATAGTTCTAAACTATGTATCTAACAAAGTACATAAATCTATAATGCATAAAAGCATAAAAATGCTTGAGTTTTTTTTTTTACTAAAAAATGGACAAATACAGACATTTCGTAAAAGAAGCCATAATGAAAGTGAATAAAGGGTGTTAAAAAGGAGGCTGGGCGATAGGACAGTGGGTAGGAACTTGCCATGCACACAGCCAGTAGGGATTCGATCCCGGCATCCCATATGGTCCTCCAAATACCCCCATGAGTAATTCCTGAGTGCAGAGCCAGGATTAACCACTGAACACCAAAGGGTGTGACCCCAAAAGACACACACACATACACACACACACACAGTGTTAAATATTAGCTATTGGGGAAATACAAATTAAATCCATGAAGAAATGCACTGACCCACCTATTAAAACAGCTAAAATTAAAACAGTAGCAATACCACATACTGGCAAGAATAAGCAGAAAATGGGTCTCACTCACTACTGGTGGTAATGAAACATCGATAAATATTCTAGAAAATCATGTGGCAACATCTTTTAAGAAAAAATTAAATAGGGGCCAGAGTGATAGCACAGCGGGTAGGGCGTTTGCCTTACATGCAGCCGACCCAGGCTCGATCCCCAGAATCCCATATGGTTCCCAAGCACCGCCAGGAGTAATTCCTGAGTGAAGAGCCAGGAGTAACTCTGCAGTGTCACTGGGTGTGACCCAAAAGCAAAAAATAATAATTAATAATAATTGATTAATGACCCAGCAATTAATCAAAAAAAATAAAAACGGGGTCCATAGTGATAGTACAGTGGGTAGGGTAGTTGCCAAGCATATGGAAAACCTGGGTTCAATCCTCAGCACCTCATATGGTCCCCTGAGCAAGAACTGGAAGGAATGAAAACTGAGTAGAGTCAGGAGTAAGCCCTGAGGCTCCACTGATCTGCACAAAAAACTGACTGTTTATACATTTATTCCTAAGAGTCAATTGGCATCAACCAAGAAGTCCTGCACTAGGCAAACAGCTAAAATGTAGCACAGCCATTCCACAGAATACTACTCGGCAACAGAAAGGAGTGAGCTATTAATGCAAACATATTAACTGGATTTCAAGAACATTACATTGAACAAAAAGTCAAATTTAGGAAATCTCATACTATATTACATTTTATAGGTGTTGGGGAAGGTAGGGAAACAGGGATAGCAAGAAGGGGACCTTTGTGGTGTGAGAATACGGTGTATTTCTATTGCAGTAGTAATTAAAATCATCGAAGTGATAAAACAGCACCAAGCTACATATACACATTGTACCAATGCCAATTTCCTGGTGTTGATATTATACAATGGTTATGTAAGATGTATCCAGTGAGGAAAGCTAGTGAAAGGTAAGAATCTCTCTACATTATATTTGTTATTTCCTATGAATATATAATTATTTCAAAATAAAGATAGATTTTGAAAATCCAGACAAGGAAAGGTAAACCCTCATAAATAACAAGATCTAGTCACTCTCCTCAATTGTCTTAAAGAGCTGCTTCAAGGATCAACATAGAAAGTCAACAAAGGCAGTTTTATCTGCCAACTATCTGTCAGAAACCACACGAGGTGCTTTCCGCATACGTCCCCATTTAACCCATAGCCACCTAATAAACAAAATCCCACTCCCTTTTACAGACATGACTGTTGCACTTGCTGTAGAGCCACAGCTGATTCCACAGCAAGCCTCCTGCGTGTACTGAGGACAATGACGCTCAAAGGCAGCTAAGGACCCATCACGGTACGTCCAAAATCAGAGATCAAACCAGTCTGCATCCCGAGGGGTACCAAAACTTAAAATGTCACTGTGCCGTGCACCTCAAAGCCTATAGTATATAGGTTTTCCTAAATAAATTTGGGCAGAAAGCCCTTTCCCTCCCAAATATTAAGATGCAAGATTGTCTTATTCAAAACAACCTGGGATTAAACCTCTTCTCTTCACCATGTATTAGCAAACTTCAAAAACTTCTAGTTGTACTGTCCAACAGTGGTATCCATTGGCCAAAGGAACTATTTACAAATTTTAACAATTAGTTTCTCAGTCTCACTGGCCACACTTCATGCTCAGACAGATAGAAAACATTTCCATTATCACAGTAAGCTTTGTAAGCACTGAGTACAAGCTTTATTTCTGGGGTTTTTTTGTGGGGGGATTTTTTTTTCTTTTTGGGTCACACCCAGCGATGCTCAGGGGTTACTCCTGGCTCTGCACTCAGGAATTACTCCTGGTGGTGCTCAGAGGACCATATGCGATGCCGGGATTGAGCCGGGTCGGACGCATGCAAGGCAAACGCCCCACCGGCTGCACTATGGCTCCGGCCCTTTATTTCTGTTTTTTAAGAGAACTTAGGAACTGTGCCATCTTCAGAAGCACCTTGAGAAGTAGTGCACATAGAATTGTCACTAACCTCTGGCTGAAGAAGACACTGGGTCGGAAATCCCTAATGGAGGGGCTGGGAGATAATACTGAGGGCAGGGTTCTGCCTTGCACATGGCTGACCCAGGTTCAATGCCCAGCATCCTGTATCTCCACCCCGCCCCAACTTGGGAGCCCTTAAAAAAAAAAAATTCTTAATGGACTTGGCTACTTCCAACCACTAGCACCAAAGCATAAAAAGGTAAGCAAAGAAGTGGAAAACATACCAAAAACAAGATTGGGGTGTGGTAGGGATAAAGTCTGTAATGAAATTTAATAGTTCTGGGTCTTACTCTCTGTTAGGCCAAAACTCCATTTAACATTTTTAATGTGTACTAAATACCATGACTTAATTAAACAAGTATCTTCACCTCTTTGGTCCTTGGTTTCCACTTGTACAACACAACATTAAACTGGTTGATCTCTAAAATTTCATCTAGCGCTGTGAAAATGAAACACACAGGCCCAGAGACAGGTCTCGGTTGGGCACATGCTTTGCACACACCATCTTGAGTTCGAGCACTGTGTATGGTTCCAGAGAGCAATACTGGGAGCGACCACCCAGTGACCAGGCAGAGAGCCAAATGCGGCCCCAGCATACAGCTGGATACGGCCCCATTCCCTTCTTCCAAAACACAAAATGAGGCAAGAAAGGTAAAAGCACGAGTAAGGTCCAAAATACCGTTGGTGGAAACTGGTATTCCTGTCTGTCTGGCACAAGCCCTAAGGCCCTAGGTGGGGGCACTACCACGGAAATATTTAACTCGATTCGGTAAACACTCAGTAGGCATGATCTGACTACTGTAGGCATGATCTGCCTACTGCGCAAAAAGAAAAAAAGAAAAGATTAGCCTTAAGTTAAAACCGAATCAAGTATGTGGAAGGAATCCAAGACTCACAAAAAAGTCCTATTCGATAGACTGGTTCACGTAATAATCTAACTAGTGTACTAGGAAACAAGTATCTTAAACTCTTCCTGAGGTCAAACAAAGAACAATGTAGAATCATATACAAAATACAAACATGTCAATCCAAGCTATTCTACAGCGAACACAAACAAAATGATACAAATACTCGGGAGTAGCGAGTCACCAATTTCGGCTAACCTAATTTCCCTGGAGCCCACACTTAATTAGGTAATCCTATGTTTTATGGGTTGAATATTCTTGATTTTCGTGGGGTCCTGGGAATTAAATTAATTCTCAATCTAGTTGCGCAAGACTGAATCAAATAGAAATGGAATTCTCGTCTTTACTACCTACTGCACACGTCTCACTTTTCAGAGGCCAAGTGGATCCAACAATTACCTACGATCATATAGGAAAGAACGCCTCCCACCCCCCACTACCTCCCCAATCCTCTTTCTGATCGCTAAGATTAAATATAAAAACAAATCATTTCCCCTCTATCCATCCGGAGATTTTAAAAAGGGGGTGTTACAAAGAAGGCAAAGCGACCCACGGAAGAAACTCCATTAAAATCCAAACTCGTTACAAAAGCCCTGACCACTGCGATCCCCGGGACATTTGGGGGGAGCCGAGAAGGGGAAGGCGCATGAAGCGCTTCCCACCCCAGGGAAATCGAGAGCAACCAGGAAACCTCCCGGTCGGAAGGCGGTTTTCCAAGCTTCCAGCGGCTGGGTCTCACGCCAAGGATGTGGCGGCGCGGAAACGCAGCCCGATTTGAACACAACGTCGGCACGGGTTTCGGGGGCCGCGGGCGAGCGGGCGGGGTGCGGGCAGGGGGTGGGCAACTGACAGCTCGGCCTGCGGCGAGGAGCCTCAAGTAGGTCAGCCGGTGGCAACGGGCTGAAACCCGGGGCCCGTCCACCACCCCGGTGGGCTCCAGGGTCGGGCGGCTGCGGGAGGGAGCGAAGGGGGCTTGGCGTGTTTCGGGGCCAAAGGGGCGGGATGCCGGAGCCCGGGACACCCACCCCACCACCGCCCACCCCCCGAGCCCAGCCAAACTCGGGGCAGCTCGCCCGCTCTCACCTCTCTTGGGGGCCTTGAGCAGGGCACCCCTCCGGTCCGCTCGCCGTTTTCCTGCTTGTCCTTGTGCTTGAGCTCGCCCGGGACGCAGGAGAGGGGTCGCCCTCCGAGGCGCGGTGGTGGTGGTGCTTGTGCCGCTCCTTGTGGCCCTTATGCTTGGGCCCTGCCGCGCTCACCGTCAGGGGCGAGAAGGTGAAGAGGGCCGAGGTGCCCGGGGCCGGGGGCGGGGCGGCCACCGCAGGCGCCGAGGGGGCGAGCGACGGCGGCGGCGGGGGCGGCAGCAGCAGCGGCTCCACCGGGCCCGGGACGGTTGGGGCTGCATTGGTCGGCTGCAGCGGCCCGGGATGTTGGCGGCTGCGGCGCCGCCGGTGAGGAGCGAGCGGGGGGTCCTGGCTGGGCCGCCCCCCGCTTCTCCTGAGACCCCCACTGCTCGCTCGGCGCTGCCGCTTCACTCCCCGCGGCGAGACCCCCGCGTGGGGCTTCTCCTTCCCGTCTTTGTCCGGCTCCTCCTGCGCCGCCACCGCCCGTACTACGCGCACCGCTCCGACCTGCGCAGCCATTTCACCCACAAACACACATTTAAATGGCCCGACCGCCCCCCGTCCGCGCATCGCGCAAGCGCCACCCGCGCACGGCCCGCTGGGCATTGGAGTCTCTCTTCCTCCGCCGCGTCCCTCCACTTGTCGCCGCTTCTGCGTCCGGCGCTGAACATGCCGGAAGCGGCTGTAGCCTGCGCCCGTCCGCAGGCCCCTCGCACCCGGAGCTATTGTACGAGCGGCCTGCGCCGCGCAAAGCCTCCTGGGAGCCGTAGTTCGCGCGTGCCCCGCGCCCAGCCCCCGGCGCCGGGCGTGCCGGAGCGGAGGGAGGCGTGCGCCGTCGCACGCTCCGGTCGGCGACGCAACCGCCGCGGGCGGAGAGTTGCCGCCAACCGCCCTAACGGCCGAGACAATGTTCAGGGCTTCCGGGGCTGAGTGGGCGCCTTCCCGGTAGCGGCGGGCTGTGGCCCTCCGTCATTTTTACCCGGAGGAGGCGGTCTCCATAGTTACTAGGAACAAAATCGCGCGTGCCTCCCGTCACCTTTGTGAGGTAAAAGAACGTCCAGGCACGCCTGCGGCCGAGCTTGGAACGGAGAGGAAAGGAGAGCGCAGTAGGCGCGCGAGGGCCATTATTCGGCTGTGAAATCGCACGAAGCTGCCATTCAGAGTTGGGTTTTTCGGGGCGGGGGTGGGGGCTTTGGGTTGATTTGGTTTGTTTTTTGTTTTCTAATCCTCTTTCTGGCCGTTGCTATGGTTCCAGCCCCCGCGGGTGCGCGCCGGCGCGCCTCAGCCCCCTGGAACGCCGGGAACCGGACCCGCGGGGACGGAAAGACGGTAGGCGGGAAGCCTGCGCGCGGAGTCTCCCGTCGGGAGGCACGGGAAGGGTCGGGCATGTGCTTCCGACTTGCTTCGCGGGTCGTCCGAAAGCGCCGCTGAGCGCGAGGCGGCCGCTCCACGAGCCCCTGACGGACAGCTCGGCCTCGCGCGGGCCTTGTCCGGCGCTGCGGGGCCCTGGGAAGTTCCCGGAGTCACGGGTTGCAGCGAAGGACTCGTGGAGTCCACCGTGCGGCGATGCCACCAGGGTCCAGAGAAGCGTTCGGATAAATGAACCGTCGTGCAAAACAGGAAACGTTTACTGAGCACCTGTCACGCACACGAGATACAGTGAACTGTTTCATCCAATTTGCCCTTGTCGTAGATGAAACACGTGAAACATGCTGTGTGTAACTTTTTACAGACAGTCGCCAGCGGAACTTAGTACTCCTTTGTAGTGATTCTTTTATAAGTAATTATGCACTGGCATTTATGACAATGTTCCATGTGCAATAACGAATTTTCTTAAGACACCCATGTTCAGTGTATTTGGGGTGTGTTTGGAGGCCACATCCAGAGGTGATCAAAGGCTGCACCCCTGTTACTCTTGTGCTTTCTAGCCCATTATTCTAGAACGGGCAGTTGAGTAGTTGAGCTCTGGAATGTCTGAGCAGAGCGATAGTACAGACTGTAGGGCCCTTGCGTTGCGCTTGGCCGACCTAGGTACTATCCCCAGCACAGCTTGTGGAGCTCCACCAGGAATGATTCCTGAGCACTGCCCTGGGTGGTCACAACAAAAAAGCACTTCTCTGGAATGTAGTTGGAAACCTGGTTCATTTGTACAGACAAGTTTTTTTTTCAAAAACTAGTTTTTTACATACTCTCAGATATTTGTCACGATAGCTTCCCACAACCCACAACCTTTGGGGAACTAGGAAGATAGAATCCTCTAGGAAAAATAACAGGGGAATCGTCATTATCAAAGCAGTAATCTTGTGCTAAAACCACAAGCTTTTTTTTTTTTTTTTTTTAAATTTTTATTGAATCACCAAGAGATAAACCATTACAAAGTTGTTCATGATCGGGTTTCAGTCCTACAGTGTTTCCACACCCTTCCTTTCACCAGTGTAAATTTACCAGCACGTGTCCTCAGTTTACCTCCCACAACATGTATTGGCTTGCAATACAAACACAAAAGTGTTATGTATATCCCTTTACCTACTTTCCACACTCAGTGCTAGTGTGGCACTAGACCCTTTCCAACTATTACTGTCATACTAGTCCCTTCTCTTTCTTACCCTCCCCCTACTTGAAGATTCTGGCCTTTTGGCCAAAACAAGTCCTTTTGGCCCGTTTTTCCCTGGCCTTGAATAAAAGTCTCATACCGATTTTTTTTTATATACCACAGATGAATGCGGTCAATCTCTATATGTCCTCCTCCTGACTCATCTCATTCAGCATGATACTCTCCATGTGCATTTATAAGCAGATTTCGTGAGCTTCATTTTTCCCAACAGCTGCATAATATTCCATCGCGGTTCATCAATAAATTATTTGGAGGTGACTACAAGAGTATGCCTCCCTCATGGCAAGCCTGGCAAGCTGCTCGTGTTGTATTTGATATGCCAAATACCAGTAACATTTATATTAGGTCATTCCCATGACCTAATATAATGGTTTGAGGCTCTTTATGTTCCTGTAGCAAGCTGATGCCCTTGGCTCTACTAGCATGAGATAGGACATATGGAGATATTACTGGTACCCACTCGAGCAAATAGATGATGAACGGGAAGATAGTGATAGTGATAGTGGATGTACCATAGTTTCTTTAAGATTTCGTTACAACACTTCTTAAGAGTAAGTTCTAATAGTAAGGTAAATATTGGTATCCGGCTTTTGCAAACCCTTTAAAGTCTGTGTCTCGAGAAATACAGAATAAAAGCTTATTTCAGGGACCAGGCAGTATAGCCAGTAGGGAATTTGCTTTGCTTGCAGCTGACCTTAAAGCCCTGCTGGGAGTGATCCCCTAAGTGCACAGCCAGGAGTTATCCCTGAGTACTACTGCCAGGTGTGGCCCAGAAAAAAAATTTTATTCTACTACCAAAATGAGAAATGAGGGGCCACAGCGCTGATACCACGGAGGAAATGATTGCCTTGCAAGCAGTGGACCCAGGTTCAATTCTCAGCATGAGATGCTGAGCCCCACCAGGAGTAACCCTGAGCGTCGTGGGCTGTGACCCAACAGAAAAAGAAAAACCCAAAAATGAAAAATTGGTCCATTTGAAAATTGTTTCCCATACAAGAGTCTCTACATAAACTGAAATAATAGAATTTTATTATCAGTTTGCAACCCAATGAAAATTTGGTGAAAATTTGAAACCTTGGGCATTTACACACTACATTTTCTTCTAAAAACTTAACACATTAGTATATATTGCTGATACTGTGAGTATAATTTTTACATATTAAAATTCTAGAAGTTCACAGATGCATTTGCAGTCGTATTTCACATTCCCTTAAATATTCCAAGTTGGGGGTGGGTTTCTTGGTCCTTTGGGTTTTGAAAACGATTTGCAAAACCTGTAAACAAAAAGTAAAATTAAATGAAAATGAGAGACTTTTCTTAGAAATGAATATTTGAATTTTAGGGTGTATAGTAAAGTGCAAATGAGTGACTTATTTTTCAGACAGGCAATATCTTTAATCAGTTTAGTAATCGATTATAAAAACATTGAGTGATGAAATTCATGCTTAAATAATAAAAACCTAATAGCATTTTTAAATTTGTAAAACATTTATTGGATGAAAAATTCGTCTATAGAGTTTAGCAATCAATATCATTATCCACCTACACTGAGATATTATTGAAACATAAAATGTAAATTTAAGTTGATTTTATACATATATAGTGCAGAATGATGCAGCAATATTAATTCACACCTTCATGAATTCACCTCAGATAATTATTTTTATGTGTGATTACATTTAAGATTTAATCTCAATTCTTAAGTATATAACGTCTATAATAACCATCCATTCATCCTCTTCATTCCCTTCATCCTCACCCTTAACACCATTCTGATATTTCTGTGATTTGGGCTTTTTTCCATTTCACATTTAAGTGGGACTTGTATTTGTCTTTCTCTGACTTATTTCACGTAACATAATGACCTCAAGAATAAATTCATTTTTATGGCTAAAAATATAGTATCAGTCTTGCTGGCAAAGAAATGGTCCAGCTCCACAGTCAGTCTCTAAAAGAACGTGATGTTATCGGATCTTCCCTGGTAGACTGGTCCAGACTGAATACTGGGGCCATCTTGGAATGGGGAGGGCAGATTCTCCCTTCTGCCTGAAGGAGCAACAACCTGCAACCACACCCAACACTCTCTGACATAAAAATGGCCAGCTCCACAGCTGAACATCAAGTTGCTAAGCCACCAAGTTGTTCCAGCTCCATAGACCCTCGACGGAGAGTGGTCACATATGTGGCGTGTGGCACCTACAGATTTCTCAGTACTGTCAGCCCAGTTGGATCACAGCAAATCTGATAGGAAAGTTGCATAGAAGGCCACCCAGCTTAATAACCAAAAACAACATAGAAGTCTCAGCTAGCACCAACAGCCCTGTAAATCAAATCCTCAATGACTTCAGTAATGCCATTGTGAGGTATAATAATCACAAATTGACCTTTTAAATGTAAATTTTCATAGTTCCTCTTGCCTTTGTATTGTAATAATGTGAGGTAAATTGTGCCTGCTAAAAGAGCAGGCAGGGGTGGTGGGTGGAAAACTTGGGACATTGGTAGGACACTGGTGGTTGCATTGGTGTTGTGATATTTAATACCTGAAACAACTGTATTATAAGCAACTAAGTAAATTGTGGTGTAGTAATTAAAAAAATTAAATAATAAATAACATCAGTCACACAGTGACCGGCACAAAAGTAAGCAAGAGCCAGAGAGAACGAGAGATCTGGTAAGGTACTTGTCTTGCAGGTGGCACCTGAGTTCAGAACCCAGCACCATATTTGGTCCCAGGAGCCCTGCTGGGTGTGATCTCTGAATGTAAACCCAGGAGTAAGTCGGGAGCACCACCAGGTGTGGCCCAGAAATCAAAGATACATTTTTTTAAAAGTGACTACACCAGTATTGTTTAAATCTGAGCCACACCCAAGCCCCCTCCTCTCCTAAAGAAATTGTCTGCTACCAAGAACTGCTCCAGGGCAACTGGCCATAGCAGGCAGAGACTCCATCACAACGGGAGAGCTGACACCCAGCTCTCCCCTAGCTCAGCTGACCATGAGGCTCCCCAAGCGGCGCGCGGTCCATCAAACTAGTGGAACCAATCGTCCTAGAATAGACTACATTCCATGATGTGTAGGAAAGGGAAGTGGGAGAGTTAGAAAGAGAAAGGAGATACAGAATCCACCATGGAGGCGGGCTGGGGAGGGGGCAAGGAGATGGGGACATTGGTGATGGGAGATGGGCACGGGTGGAGAGATGGGTGTTGTAACATGGTAGAACCAAAGCTCAAACATGAGCATCTTATATGTCTAAAGGCGGTGTAATAAAATTAAATATATATATATATATATAAATCTGCTAGAACAGGGAAAGAGAAAAATATTTTAAAACACTAAAATTAAGTATACTAATGGGAATACTTTTGGGGAGGGTGGGAATACTAGGTTTTGGGTCACACCCAACTATGCTCTGGGCTTACTCGTGACTCTTTGCTCAGAAATCACTCCTGGCAATACACTGGTGTGCCAGGGATCAAACCTGGGTCAACTGCCTGCAAGGTAAGTACCCTTCCCACTGTCATTAGCTCCAACCCCTAATCATGATACTGTTCTAAAAAGCTGGAAAAAGGAGCAGACAGCCTAGGTCATACGACTTTCTCCTCTTTCAATGGTTAAAAAATAAAACCAGGGGGCCGGAGCAATAGTCCAGCGGTAGGGCGTTTGCCTTGCGCGCCGGCCCATGCTGGCCCGGGTTCGATCCTCGGCATCCCATATGGTCCCCTGAGCACCGCCAGGAGTAATTCCTGAGTGCAGAGCCAGGAGAAACCCCTGAGCATTGCCGGGTGTGACCCAAAAAAGCAAATAAAAAATTAAAAAATAAAACCAGACAGAAACTTTAAATAAAATGAAAGGACTAGCTAACTTAGAGAAAATATTTTCCAAGCAGTGTCTGATGAGGGGATAATACCCAAATTATTTAATGAATTCCTACAACTCAAGAGCCCCCAAAAAAAAAAATCTGATTACATAATGGACAAAGGATCTGAGTAGCCATTTTCCCAATGAAAGTATACTGTTATTTACTAGGTGCATAAAATGGGAAAAGGGAGGTGTCCTATAAAAGTTGCAAATAGGGGCCAGTGATAACACAAAGGTTAAGAAGGAGCTTGCAGAGCTCACAGCCAGGCCCCTGGTTCTAATCCTAGCACTGCATAAAGGCCCTCAGCACCTCAAGCTATAGCCACTGAACCGAGAGCCAGGTATGGCCCCTGAGCACTGAGGTATAGTCCAAAAAAAATTGTTTTTTAATTAAAATTACCATATAATCTGGCAATTTTACTTTTAAGTATATAAAGTAAAAGAACACTAACTTGAATATAGACCTTTCTGTTCTTTACAGCTTTCTTTCCAAAGTCCAATATATGGAAACAAAAGTAGCCATTGGTGATGGCTGGATGAAGATACTTTGTACACACACACACACACACAGTTGAATATTATACCTACATATAAAAACAAAAATCCTCTATCATGTCAATGAATCTTGGGACATTATGCCAAGTGAAGGAAAAATGCTGTGTGATATTATTTGTGCACTCTAAAATATCAAAACCAAATTCATAGATACAAAACAAATACACTTTTGTATTTTTTGGAAATTCTTGAGTGGATAGTATAGTAGGTAGTGTGCTTGCCTTGGACACAGCCGCCCTGGGTTTGATCCCTGGCATCCCCAGCTCTGCCAGGAGTGAGTCCTCAGCACTGCTGGGTCTGACCCAAACCATCCCCCTCAAAATCGCATCACAAAAGCATGGTTTTGGAACTATATAAGCCGTGCTAACTAGACATAAGTTGGCAATCATTTACCAATGTAGACAAATTGCAAACGGTTTTATATACCTAAAACTAATATATGTAAATTATTCCTCAATTAAAAACTAAAAGGGGGGCCAGAGCGATAGTCCAGCAGGTAGGGCGTTTGCCTTGCATGCAGCCGACCCGGTTCAATCCCGGCATCCCATATGGTCCCCATGCAGTGCCAGGAGTAATCCCTGAGCACAGAGCCAGGAGTAACCCTGAGCAGCAGTGGGTGTGACCCAAAAAAGCTAAATAAGAGGAGTTCCAGTGTCCCAAAGGTGCCTGCTTTGCAATGCAAGGCCACAAGTTCTATCCTGGTCACCCTTCCACGTGCACTATGCACAACCCCCAGGACCACAACCAAGTGCGCAACCTTGGTGCCCCACAACTTAACAGTGCAGCCTCAAGCATCACAAAGGAGCAACAATAAAAGAAAGGTGGAATAATAATAGAGCCAGAGAAAAATGCTTGCATGCTGCCTGCCCCCAGTTTGGTCCCAGGCACCATTTATGGTCCCCCAAACATCACCAGGAGTGATCCCTGAGCACGAAGCTAAGAGTAAGGCCTGGTCACCACTGGGTTTTGCACCTAAACCAAAACTTTGGGGAAGAGAGATAGTACCAAGGTATGAAGTATGAAGAGCCTGCCTTGTATGCAGCTGATCCTGATTCAATCCCAACACCACATATGGTCTCCTGAGCATTACTAAGAGTGACCCTTGAACCAGTGTGCTAATAATTTTTGGAAATGGTAATGCAAACCTAGAACTGAGCATTGAATGTTGGCAAAGGGATATACATGGTAACCCCTAAATGTATGTATTGCAAGCCACAATGTGTAAGAGAAGGAAGGGGGTGAGAGAGAGAGAGAGAGAGAGAGAGAGAGGAAAGGCAAGGTGCCTGCCATAGAGGCAGACTGGGGGATGGGGGAGGGAATCAGGGGACATTGGTGGTGGGAAATGTGCATAGGTGGAGGGATGGGTGCTGGAACACTGTATGACTGAAATCTAATCAACAGTTTTGTAATTGAGTATCTCATGGTGGTATAATAAAATTTTAAAAATTAAAAATTAAATCTAAAAAATAAGAATGACCCCTGAGCACAGAACTAGGAGGAAGCCTTATGCACTGCTGGATATGATCCAAAAAGCAAAGCAAAACAAAACTATCTTGAAAGTAGGGACTCGGGGTGGCGCTCAGAGGCCCCAGGCCCTTTCCAGGCAATTCTCAGCCGACTGGACTGGTTGATCAACACCAGGAAACCAAGAGAACATTGTGCTCAGGCCCTCCAATGCCAGGGGTACCCTAGCCACCTAGCAGTGCTCAGGGGTCTCCAAAGCCACACAATGTGATGCTCAGGGAACCATGGGTGCCCAGCATCAAAGCCAAGCAGGCCACACGCAGTCTCTCCAGCCCCAGAATAATAAGCTCTTACAAACTGCAGCATTGTAAAACTCATTTAATATTATCCCAGTAAAATGATACTGGTTTTGCTGAATCACAATGAGATAAAAGCCAGAACTTAGGTGTGACAGAGAATATTACTGTTAGAGCAAAATATTTCCCTGCGGCTGCCTCAAGGGAAAGGTATTTCTATATAATCACCTGTGTGTTACTACACTTCCCAGCTCCCTTACAGTTCAGGTATAGAACATATCTGAATTCTCTTCAAGGGACTGTGAGATGATCCAATGTTGTCACTTCTAGGCCAATGTCTTAAGGTCAGCAAAAGAGGCCACGCCTCTGTTACATTTCTCATTTTTGGCACCTGCCATATGGATGTTACAATGATCCAATGTTGACCTTACAAAGAAGGACAGGACCCTCGAATAATTGTTCTCAAGGAGAGATGCAGGGACTCAGGGTCACCAAGATCTTCTCAAGGTGTCTGCTTTTCTCTTAATATGTGCAGGAGGGGACGAAGAGAGAACACAGCAGATAACGTGCTTGCCTTGCATACAGTCAACTTGGGTTCAATCCCTGGCACCCCAGATGATCCCCCCTGAGCCCAGCCAGAAGTAAGCCCTGAGCACTGCCAGGAGTGGCCCAAAAAACAAAAACAAGTAATATGTTTGGTAATAATTTTACACTTTCAAAGAATTACATGATGCTGTCTTAACTGGTATTGTTAATTTATGCCACAAAGAATCATTGATTATAATATATAATATTCTTCACTTGTTTATCACTTGTCTTCCCGTTGTTCATCGATTTACTCGAGCGGGCACCAGTAACATCTCCATATGTCCTGTCACATGCTAGTGTAGCCCAAAGGGCATCTGCTCCCTCCAGGAACAGAAGAGCCTCAAACCATTCCATCAGGTCATGGAAATGAGGTCTATAATTATTACTGGCTTTTGGCATATCAAATAAAACATGGGTAGCTTGCCAGGCTCTGCCGTGTAGGTGGTACACTCTCAGTAGTAGGCTCTCATCTCAAGCTTTACTGATGAACCTCAATAGGGAGAGATCTGCTTTTCTCTTAGGTGGAGCTTTGAGGAGCTGTGGAGTCTGGATGTTGAGAATGACTGACCTCATGGTGTGGGGGTTCCCCTGGTTTCTGCCTAGGTTCACTGGGATGATGGGTCACTGATAGAACCTGCCTAGAACTGTATGCAGTGTATAAATGTGAAAGATCCTGGGAAGGACCTGGTCCTAACTTCCAGTATTATCTTAGACTGTCGTGCATCCATTATGCGCATGACATTCTTAAGTTGATCATTTATACATGGGCACAATTGGGCAAAGAGTTTCCTTTAAATTTTCAATTTGCTTTTTGGAAAACAATATGGACATTCCTCCAAAAACTAGAAATTGAGCTCCCATTTGACCCAGCAATACCACTCCTGGGAGGCCAAAAACAAAAAGCAGAAACACCATCTATACTTCTATGTTTATAGCAGCACTGTTCACAATAGCCAGAATCTGGAAACAACCCGAGTGCCCAAGAACAGATAACTGGATAAAGAAACTGTGATACATCTACACAATGGAATACTATGCATTTGTTAGAAAAAAATGAAGTTATGAAATTTGCCTATAAATGGATGGACATGGAGAGGCTCATGCTGAGTAAAATTAGCCAGAGGGAAAAGGACAGATATAGAATGACTGCATTTATTTTTCAGGATATCAAAATAAAATAGTAGATACCAATATCCAAGGTTCAGCAAAACATGAATCAGGTGATCTCGTCAGTGGATGGAATCTACCGAGAGGAGGCAAATTGCCTGCCATAGATGCAGGCTGGGGGAGTGGGGAGGGAGAGGGAATCAGGGGACATTGGTAGTGGGAAATGGGCACTGGTGGAGGGATGGATGCTGAAGCACTGTATGACTAAAACCCAAACATGAACATCTTTGTAATTCTATATCATGGTGGTACAATAAAAAATTAAAATAAAATTTCAATTTGTGCTTTAATTCCAATTTTTTGAGTATGTTTTACGAGATTAGAAAGCAACTGGCATGGATTTCTTAACTATTTCAAAATGAACTAGAGGTTCATAATAGCTCAGAATTTCTTTATTTGGTAAGTCACATTTCTTTACTACATGCTAATATAATCATTTGGCTACAAATTTTTATTTTCTGCCAATGCTAGGCAATTTATTGCTAATTAAGATAAGTAACCTAGGTCAAATACAAAAGATAAAATTTACAGAAAAAAAACCAGAATTATTATCGTACTTCAAATAAAAGGGCCTATACATACAATCTGAAATAACATTTAAAGTTGTATAAGAATGCTACAGATAGCATTCTTATACAAGAATACAATTCTTATACAAACATGAATATGTTTAATTCTTCTGGGAAATAACACACATACCAAAATTCAGAAAAGGGATGGAGTTATTTGACTGAACAGAGTCTGCAGGCTTATTCTGTGGGGAAGAATTACAAAGAGCTGAAAATAAAAGAAAAAATGTAAGTGGACAAATGAAGGAAAAGCATTACTGTTTATCAAATCACATAATTATTGAGGTTAAACACTTCATCCTAAGGTATTAGTATTTGCAGATAAGTATAGCAATAAAATGTAACAAAATACAAATGCTTACAAACGAGTTAATACTAACCTTCTCACTTGTCTGAGTATTTATATTTTTATAGAACTTCCTTTTACAAACAGGTTGTCCAGTAAGAACCAACACTAAAAAGAATCACCAAGTGATTTAGAAATAAGATCCAGTACATTGTGAATCAACTTTGGGAGATGCACATTTTGGCTTTGAACTTCATCTGGCTTTGCATTCTGACCATTTTTCATATACTTTATGATCATTTTATTCTCCATATTAGTTCATCTGCTGGGTGGAGTTCTGATGAGGGGGAAGTCCGGATGTGGAAAATGGAGGTCCTCACGGAGTGGGGGTGGTCTGGCTTGTTGTGAGGCTCTGCTGGGGTGGCAGGCCAGGGCTAGAATCTGCCATCCCTCCCAGGCGCCTCATGAGCGGCTGGGCACAGTGAGAGCCAGTAGCAGCTCTGCCCCATGTCTGTCTCCACCCAGCAGACCAGCCTATCACAGCCCGGCTCATCCAGATCCACCCTGCTGCAGTCTTTTTTAATCCGGCCCAGGTATGCTGATCCAGAGACAGACATGGGGCAGAGCTGCTAGCTCTCACTGTGCCCAGCCGCTCATGAGGCGCCTGGGAGGGATGGCAGGTTCTAGCCCTGGTCCGCCACCCCAGCAGAGACTCACAACAAGCCAGACCACCCCTCACTCCATGAGAACCTCCATTTTCCACATCCGACTTCCCCTCATCAGAACTCCACCCAGCAGACCAGCCTATCACAGCCCGGCTCATCAATAAATGCTGGATTTTGAGATGACTACAAGAGTATGCTACCCACACGGCAGAGCCTTGCAAGCTACCCGTGTCGTATTTGATATGCCAGATACCAGTAACAATTATAGACCTCATTCCCATGACCTAATGGAATGGTTTGAGGCTCTTTATGTTCCTGGAGCAAGCAGGTGCCCTTGGGCTCAACTTGCATGAGACAGGTCATATGGAGATGTTACTGGTGCCCGCTCGAGCAAATCGATGATGAACGGGAAGACAGTGAAGACAGTGATTAGTTCATCCTTGGCAAGTCTGTCATTTCCTTCTCAACCTCTATTCCTGGAATAGTTTTCTTCTCTTTCCCATCATGATGGTCTGGTCAGACTCAGATTCTCACAAAAGCATTGTTACATTGCTTTGTTTTGCTATTTTAATGACAGATAAGTAGATTTGAAATATATTTTTCTTTCCAGAACCTTAATATATTTTGTATCTGTTTCTGCTCAGGTCTGTAAACAATCCAGGGAGAACTCGTCCACATTTTTGTGTGTACTGTCTAGCAATGAAAGAAAAAAAAAAAGGTAATTTCAGGCTTGCTTAAATTTTGCTAAGAAACCACATATAATTGGGGAGAATTTTTTCAGTTTCTGCTTTTTCTGTGTGTTGTAACATTTTCAGAATGTCTTAGGAGCCTGCTTATATGTTTATGTATACATATTTAAAACTAGAATTCTAAAACCACCTCCCCTTCTCAAGCGGCACTTGAACATGAATCACAACAGAACATAGCGAATTTCATTCAGATTCCTTAAACATGAGTTCTTGAGCCCAGGAGATAACCCACAGTGGTGGAGAGCACGCCCTGCCTGCATGAGGTCCCAGGTTCGATCCCAGCACCACATGACTCTCAGCACCATTGGGCCTGAGCAACACAGCACGGCAGAGTATGAGCACTACATCATTTGGTCAGCACAGATGACCAAGTAACTGTGGCAGTGATCCCCAGCTTCCTCAAATAATATTTGATGTCTGGGAGCCAGAGAGATAATATAGCAGGTAAGGTACATGCCTTGCTGGCAGCAGACCCAGGTTTGACCTCTGGCGCACCATAGGGACCCAGAGACTTTCAGGAGTGATCCCTGAGTGCAGATCTGGGAGTAAACCCTGAGGACCACAGGTGTGGCCCCAAAATAAGCTAAAAATAGTACCTTAATGTGCCAACCCTGAACTAGGCACTGAGTACAGAAAATAAGAAATGGGTGAACTGAGGAATCTCAGGTTCACTCAGTAGTAATCATCTTTACACTGCTTTATACTGCATTTAAGCAAGAGTTATACACCACTCCCAAAAAATATCAAAAAACAAAGCATTTTTTTAATAGCAGAAGACAAAACCTGCCCAAATATGTACTATAGAGAATTGTTGTTCTATATATATTTGACAAGTCATAAATTTATGTTGTCTAACTAAAATTTACTTCTTCTCATAATAGAAATTGATTTTCTTTTAGGAAGTCACCTTTCTGCAATTTTTGCATACTTTTATAGAGCTGATTCTAATGTTGGATTTAGTAACTACTCAAACCCTTAGACCAATCAAGCTGTATGAATGACTAAGGCTGATTTTTAGTTAGTACACTATCATGGTTACACTGATCTCATTGTTTGTTTGTTTGTTTATGGGCTGCTTCCATGTGGGGCCTAGCAGCGCACTTGTGGGTCTGGAGTGGTTGGGTCTGGAGTGTCTCTCTTCAGGTGTTGCCGGTGCAGCTATGGGTCTGGAATGCCTCTCTTCCGGGTTGCTGACTGTGGTGGTTGGGAGCTCACAGTCATGCCTTCCGACATGGAGGTGGAGGAATGGGAGGAGCCCAAATCCCGGCTCCACTCCAGACCCACAGCTGCACCGCTCAGCCCCAAGTGGTAGCAGCCCATGGAGCTCTGGAGGCGGTAAACGGCTCGGCCAACCCCTGGCAGAGTCCAACATAGCTCCAAGGGTTCGCTCACTAGTGTGGGGGCAGGGGCCACCCCTGGCCTGACTTGGAGTGGGGATTTGGGCTCCTCCTCCCATTCCTCCACCTCCATGTCGGAAGGCTTGGCTGCGAGCTCCCAACCACCACAACCAGCAACCCCGGAAAAGAGACACTCCAGACCCACAGCTGCGCTGGTGCGTGGCCACTCTGCAGCCACTGGACGGTCTTAGATAATACTGGATGTTAGGACCAGGTCCTTTCCAGGATCTTTCACATTTATACACTGCATACAGTTCTAGGCAGGTTCTAGCCATGGCCTATCATCCCAGTGAGCCTAGCCAGAAACCAGGGGAACCCCACACCGTGAGGTCAGTCATTCTCAACATCCAGACTCCACAGCTCCTTAGAGCTCCACCTAAGAGAAAAGCAGACCTCTCCCTGTTGAGGTTCATCAGTAAAGCTTGAGATGAGAGCCTTCTACTGAGAGTGTACCACCCTACACGGCAGAGCCTGGCAAGCTACCCCTGTCGTATTTGATATGCCAAAACCCAGTAACAATTATAGACCTCATTCCCATGTCCTGAATGAATAGTTTGAGGCTCTTCTGTTCCTGGAGGGAGCAGATGCCCTTGGGCTACACTTGCTTGCGACAGGAGGTATGGAGATGTTACTGGTGCCAGCTTGAGCAAACCAATGAACAATGGGAAGACAAGTGATGCAAGTGATTTATTTATGCTTTCTGGGGTCACAACTAGCAATGCCCAGGAGTTTCTCCTGGCTCTGCACTCAGGAGTTAGTCCTGGCAGTGCTCAGGGGGACCATATGGAATGCCAGGGATTCAACCCAGATCGGTCACATGCAAAGCAAGTGTCCTACCTGCTGTGCTATTGCTCCAGTCCCGATCTTATTCTTTATTGATCAATAAAAATAGGGATCAGGAAATAACTCAGCGACCTGGAGCACAAATATACTTGCATATAGGAGCCTCAGCTTGATTCCAGGCACCAAATCAATCTCTGAAACCACATCATTGAGTGGGGAACCACCAAAAGCAACACCAAGAATTTCCAGACATAGCCAAAAGCAAGCAAACAAAACCTTACTAAAATTTTTGAATGCTCTTGAAATAATTGGCTCAGGAGTAAACAAATGAACTAAGGCAAAACATTCTGACCCAATCAGCACTGGTCATCAACCTGTTTCTTGAGCAACCAAGAAAAAAAAAGGTTATTTTTTTTCTTGCCATCGTAAGTCTGAAACTACATGGCATATATTTACCTGCATATGAGTGAAATAATGCAAAGCATAACAAAACTAGGATTTAAAAAATAGGAGATTTGTTCCTGCTTACATCACCTAAATTCTTGGTCAAAATCTGCTGCTTCAGCCAGCACGTAACATTTGTGCCTAAAACTTTTTTCTATTATTTCCTGCTGCACTTAGAATAAACTTTAAACTACTTAACACAAGCCACACGGCTCTATCCACCTCCTGCCCCACGTCACCATCTTTTCAGTCATGCTTTCCTTCTTTTCCCCTTAATGATCCCTGGCAGCTGTGATGACTTCCCTGGGTTCTCATGATACACAAATTTACACCTGTGAGCTTGAGTACATGCTGTTTGCTCTATTTGGATACCAGGATTTTCACCTGATTGCTCCCCCTACAGGTCTCGGATTTTCATTTCCTTAGAACGGATCTCCAAAATCACTCAGGTTAGAAGAGCGCAGGGTGTGCAGTTGCAGGGAGAAGCAAGAGAGATGGGACAGGCCTTGACCACTTGTATGTGGCCAGTCAGCAAACCCTGGTTCCATCCCTGGCCCCAAATCCAGTCCCCTTAGCCCTGTGAGAGGTTACTGCTCAGCACAGAGCCAAGAATATCCCTAAGCACTGTGGAATGTGGCCCAACACACCCTCCCCCAATTTAATAAAGTAAAATGGGCAGGACGATAGTTCACGGACAAGGACATTTGTCTTAAGTGTGCAAAGTCCAGTGGTCTACACCCAGTTGCAAATGGCTCCTCAGCAACAGAGTATGATCCTGCTGGCCCTAATAGCCTCCAGCTCTACTGGGCCCAGCAGCACCACATCTCCAGAACCTGGCATTGAACCTAAGGCAAAACATTCTGACCCAACCCAGACAATTGGGTATCAATCATCAAGAGAGGCCCAGGACTCCCTGAATCTACTTGGGGAATTCCTCTCTGCAATAAGGAAAACAGATTCTTTGGTTATTCTCTCTTGTGTGCCTCTGGGTGTCGTGCATATGGACCTCGTGCATAGCATTGATCATGTTTATGCATACGTCAGCTTGTTTATTGTCTGAATCTTTTTTGTGTGTTGTTTTTGGTTCTGTGCCACACCTACTGGTGCTGAGGGCTTACTTCTGGTTCTCTGCTCAGGGGATCACTCCTGGCAGGGCTATGGGGTCCATATGGGGTGCCAGGGATCAGCTTGTGAGGCCAACTGAGGTGTGAGGGATCCAACCCAGGTCTACCCATGTGCCGAAGCAAATGCCATACCAGCTCGTGGGATCTTAAAGGCACAGTATCTCCCAAGGTCTGTTAAGACAGTTGAGGCCAGGGTTCTGAACCTGGCCAAGACTATAAATAGGGGGACCCAGGAGAGCATCCTGTGTGTGGGTGTGGGTGTTCCGGACTGAGAGAGCAGCGGTCTCTGGTGCCTGGCCAGCATCTAAGCCATGGGGCCCCTGGTGCCTGAGCCGGATGGCCAGCACCAGGGAGGAGAAGCTGCTCCTGATGCCTAGGCCTGAGGGCCAGCACTAGAGACATAGGGCCTGGTGCCTGAGCCCGAAGGCTTGGCATCAAAGCTACAGGGCTATAGAGCTTCAGGGCTACTGAGTATTAGGACTACAGGAAGCAGGGCATCACGGAGAAACTCAAAGACTTAGACAGGGATTCAGTGAAACAAGAGACAGTAGCAAAAGATGAAACAAGGAAATTAGGGAATTAGATAGGGACATAGCCGAGGAGTCCAGAGAAAAGAAGCCCTGAAGAGAAAAGCCGTGAGCTGAAAGGACCTAAGGAAAGGCCCTGAACGGAGATGTCCTGGGAGAGGACCAGAAGCATGAAGCCTTGAAGAGAGACATCTGGAAGTGAGAGCAACGCCCCCAGCCCCACCCCGCGTACAGACCCCACAAAGAGAAAGAGGCTTGCAGGAGAAACTGCCAGGAGAGAAACAGAGGTCCAGGAGAGGTTCTGGCACAGAGCAAGCAAGAGATGAAACAAAGTATTAAATAATAACCTTCAGGAACCTCTAGCCTTGCTCCTTATTCCGGGCACAGGTCAGCAGGAACAGTATTTGCCCCTGACACAGGCAGTAAGTACTGCTGGAGACCCAGCTAGACCCCAGTATCTGCTGCCATAGTCATCCCCTGACACCCAAGTAATGTTAAGGCTATAGAACCCACAGGAGGTCCCTTGAGCCTGGGGCCTTGAGACCTCCATGAGGGAGGAAACCACAATCCCCCTCCAATACGGTTATTTTTAAGTCTTAACATAGCTGTACCTATGGCTCCAGCCCCATTATTGTCCAAATCTTTCACTAGATATGTTCCACAGAAATAGAAACCAGTATCCATTTATTATTTTATGCCCAGTGCTTTGTAGAATGCCTGACACATAATGGGCATTCAACAAATAACCAGTGTATGAGTGAATGCATACATGAATGATACTAGTTTAGATGCTAGCTAAAAACAGCAAATGAAGACTTACAAGTTTATTACAAGTAGTGCCCGAGGAGAATTGGGATGTTGGATCACAAATGGCATGCTCGAGCTATCCCTGGCTCTGTACTCAGGGCTGACCCGGTAGAGCTGGGGAAACATACATGATGCCAGAATTCTAACCAGGCTTGGTGGGATGCAATCCATGTGCCTTAACCCAGACACTCTCCGACCCCAGGAACAGCTTAAACTATAAACATGTAAAGGAAACATATAGAATTTAGGATGGGGCCAGAGCGATAGCACAGTGGTTAGGGCATTTGCCTTGTATGCAGCCAACCCCAGTTCAATCCCGGCATCCCATATGGTTGCCTGAGCACCGCCAGGAGTAGTCCCTGAGTGCAGAGCCAGGAGGAACCTCTAAGCATTGCTGGGTGTGACCCAAAAAGAAAAAAAAGGAAAAAAAAGAATTTAGGAGTTATGAACTATCTGGAAAACGAAAAGGACATACATGCAAATACAGACATAAGCCTGGAGTTCCATAATCAGTATTTGGGGCAGATATTGTTCTTCATTTAAAGATGACTTAGATGTAGGCTAATTTCTATTTTTCAACTGCCTTAATGTCTTAATGCTTTGTTATATATGCATATATGTATATATTATATATTACTATATTTCATATTCTTATGAAATAAGAATATAAATACTTTATAAATAAGTATTTATAAAGTAATCAGTTTGCCATGGTTTGGGGAGTCTTTCGATGTTTGTTTTCATTACAAAATAGCAAAAATAGTAAGCAACAGACTTATTGCTAATAATACTTGGTAAAAACAGAATTGTGTCAATACTTTGCTTATTTCATTAAATCAGCACATTTGTTTTACAATATGTTTTGTAGTAACTATTTGGGAAGAAAATTTATCTGAAGTTAAAGACTGCTGAGAATTTAAAGTGGCCCAGGATGTATCTTAGCAGGGGTAGAAAGTGCCTATTTCTGTCAAACAAATTGTCCCTTCCATAATCCCTATCTGATATTGGCATTGTGGGCCCAGGAAAGTATAGAACTTGGGGTAACTACTCAAATCCACAGAACCCTCAAGAAGGTCTGTCTGAAAAGAATATTGTTCGAGTTTTCCAGAGAGTGATTATGTAAGGATGAATGACATAATTGTGAAAGTGGCATATAAATTTTAAAAAGGGTTTTAAACTTACTCTTTTTCATATTTCGCAAAATTTTCAAACTCTACAAAATGGAAAAAAGAAAATTGTTAGAGCTTTCCTATAAAAAAGAATAAGTGAAAATATAGACTTTGATCTAAAGGACTAATTTTTGTTAAAATAGCCATAAGAGCGTGGAGCAGGTATGGTACATGCCTTGCACTCAATCAACCTGGGTTGATCCCTGGTACCACACAAGGTCCCCAGAGCCCACTAGGAGTGATCCCTGAAGTCAGAACCAGAAGTAAACCCTAGCACTGCTGGGAGTGGCCTGAAAACCAATAAATAAACAAACAAATAAATAAAATAGCCATAAAAATGAAGACTTTCCCATCTTTCCATTTTTAATTCAGTACAAAATTCCCACCTGATTTATTTCTTGAGATTTCCCCCCACCATGTGAGAGTAATAATATATGTTTAAAAACAATGTTGTAAGAATATTAGAGGAAATTATGACTTTTTGGTCGGTTCATTCCAGAACTCCCTGTGCCATTAACTTCATTCTGTTAGCTCTGATACGGTCATTCCTATTCTCACCAACACTTTTGGTCAATCACATTTAGATCTGAAGGCAGGAAGGTTCGTGCCCTCTGTTAGGCCTGCTCCTTCTTTCTCCCTCCACTCAGCAAAGCCCTATTCTCTCCTTCCTTCCTTCCTTCCTTCCTTCCTTCCTTCCTTCCTTCCTTCCTTCCTTCCCTTCCTTCCTTCTTCTTCCTTCCTTCCTTCCTTCCTTCCTTCCTTCCTTCCTTCCTTCCTTCCTTCCTTCCTTCCTTCCTTCCTTCCTTCCTTCCTTCCTTCCTTCCTTCCTTCCTTCCTTCCTTCCTTCTCTCTCTTTCTCTCTTTCTCTCTTTCTCTTTCTTTCTATCTTTTTTTACTTTTTTGGGTCACACCTGGCAAATGCTCAGGGGTTACTTACTCCTGGCCCTATGCTCAGGAATTAATTCTCTGGCAGTGCTCAGGGGACCATATGGGATGCCAAGAATCAAACCCTGGTCAGCCACCTGCAAGGCAAACACCCTACCCACTGGACTATTGCCCCAGTCCCTCTCTACCTTCTTTACAATGGAATCTAGTTGATTAATTCCAGGATCTTATCCAGATGTCTTCTTTTCAACTCATTTCCACAGCACATATGTTTTTCAACTCCTCCATGATATTGCATTATTTTTTCTTTTCTTGTTAAACTTTCTCCTTCTTCCTTCTCTTCCTTGTGGTTGATGTGATGAACAGAGGTTGAACACAAGCTGAGCCAAGGTGCTTGCTGGGAATCACACATAAGATGGTGGTGCTTGCACACTCCTCACGCTCCCAGGTTTGCACTGCTCTAGTTGCTGAGTGCACACATGATGCCTGGGCCTTGCACTCCAGTGACATGTATGTCCTGGTTTTATTGCTTGTCAGGGTTTGGTTCGGTGTTCACATCTACCTACCAAGAGGTGCACTTCTTATCTGTGGTCTGGCTGGAAATCACTTGCTGCATGGGAGATCACAGACAGCAGAACTCCCGCCCACTAGAACTGCTAGGATTACAGTCATCTCATGTGGAACACAGAGGATTGAGCGGAAAAATGCATGAAGGTATACATTCTAAGGTACACACTCAGCTATTCCTCCAGGCCCCCACAACAGTCTTCTTGATAATTTTCATTTTGTTTCTTATAAAGGCATTCAAATTCATTAGATCCATTCTAATTTAACTGTAGTACTCTTTCAAGGCCTGGTAGGTATTCTTTATCAAATTCTGTTTTTTTTTAAACACAATACAAATGTAACCTATATAAAACATCATAAATAAGCTATTTTTAGGGACTGGAGTGATAGTACAGCGGGTAGGGCACTTGCCTTGCATCGGCCAACCCGGTTTCGATCCCCGGTATCCCATATGGTCCCCCGAGCACTGCCAGGAGTAATTCCATAGGGTGGAGCCAGGAGTAATCCCTGAGCATCGCCAGGTAGTTCCTAAAGGATGATTTATATTTTAATATTTTAAATAGATCATTTATTTTTAATTCATAACATTCTAATAAAACTCCACCCGTTCTTATCCTCCACCTACTCAGTTTCTAACTCTTCTCCTGTAAGAGAGAAGATACTTGGTTGCTTGGTTTGGTCCTGGGGTTCACACACATGAAACATGTGTTTGAGATACATCCCTAGTAATTAGTTTCTACATATCCTCCCAGAGTCACTTACACAATATAAACATGTATCTACAGAAACATAGAAAAATATTCCTTTTAAGAAAAATTTAATAAATAATCTATAAACACATATAAAATGTTTTTATTCTTTTTTTATTAAACTGTGTGACATTCCATTGCATGCATGACTTAAGTTATTTTGATCAGTTCTCCTAACGATTAACATTTATTGTCTCAATCATTTGTTCTTATAAATAATTCTGTAATGTATATGTAGGATAAATTTCTAGAGGTAGATTTATTGGGTCAAAGGAAATATGCATTTGTAATTTTGATACACATAGCCAAATTGTCCCCATGCAACTTATATTAGTTGGTGCTCCCACCCAATGCCAGGAGTATGCTTATTATTTCTCCAGAGCTTCCCTATCAGGTTGTAATCATACTTTGGAAATTTGCCATTCTAACAGGTGCACAATAGCTTGTGACCCTAGTTTTAATTTGTACTTCTGTCATTGTGAAAGGTTGAACATATACATGTTTAAAAGGCAAGTCATGTACACTAACTTAATCGTCTGATCACATTTTGGGGCAATTTTTTCTTTCAAATGTATTTTTTTTCTATAAATTTCTAGAAGTTAGGATGTGAGTTGCATATTTTTTCTCCAATATGGTTTTTCTGTCTTTTGATTTCATATACATATATATATATACACACATATATATATATATATATATATATATATATATATATATATATTTGCCATGAAGAAATGTACTGTTTTGTTTAGTCAAATTTATAAATCTCTGCTCTAACGGCTTCTGGGTTTTGAGTCACAGGTTTTTTTTTTTCTTTTTGGGGTCACACCCAGTGTTGCTCAGGGGTTACACCTGGTTCTGCACTCAGGAGTAACTCCTGGCAGTGCTCAGAGAGGCCTTATGGGATGCCTGAGACTGAAGCCGGGTCAGCTGTGTGCAAGGCAACGCCCTCCCCGCTGGACTATAGCTCCCGTCCTTGAGTCACAGTTTTAAAGGTCATTCTTACTCCCAGATTGTCAGGTAAACATTCTTAAGTTATATTTACTGCTTCTCTCAATAAACAAAAAGAGAAACGTTGAGGTATGAGGGGCCCTAGGGCATTGGCAGAAGACTACTTGTGGCCAGGAATGTGGAGGGAACGTACTTTATCCAGTTCAATCTTTTTCATGGGCTTCAGAAAGTTGGACTGTTGCCCCATTTCCTCTTATGGCTGTTGTCTCAGTTGCAGACTGCGGCAAGCGGAATACTTGAGACATCACATTTACAGTGTAGTTCCGGAAGGCTGACAGAGGGTTGCAAGGTGCCTGTCCATGAACGCAGTCTTCAAACGCAGGCCTGATGCTTTCTAGGTACTGCCTGAGCCATTTTGGACATCTGCCAGCAGTTTGCCAGCCAGAAGCAGCTGTTGCTGGTCTCTGTGGGATGCCCTGCTTGTCTTGGTTTTAACATACCAGGGGTGTCCCTGGGTTCAGCCCTGTGAGTTATGGGTTTGCCCTTCAAAATCTTCACCAAGATCTTCCTCTGCACCTCTATGACCTGTTTGTTTTTTCCTAAGCACTTCCCTGGGTTTGCTTGCTTGCTTGCTTGCTTTGCTTACTTTGCTTGCTTGCTTGCTTGCTTGCTTTTTCCTCCTTTCCTCCCTTCCTCTCTCTCTCTCTCTCTCTCTCTCACTCTCTCTCTCTTTTTCTTTCTTATTTCTTTCTTCCCCACTTAAATCTTTCCAGCATCAAAAACATAGTGGTATTGGGGCTGGAGCGAGCAGTACAGTGAGTAGGACGTTTGCTTTGCAGCGGCCAACCTGGTTTAGATCCTGGCATCCCATATGGTCCCCTGAGCACTGCCAAGAGTAATTCCTGAGCAAAAAAGCCAGGAGTAACCCCTGAGTGGTGCTGGGTGTGACCCAAAAAGAAAAAAAAACATAGTGGTGTAATTCTTAGTATGGCTCTACATTTTTTTGTCTAGTTGATCCAACAACTATTAAAATTCATTTTTATTCCTGAAATACCACTTCATCATACACTACTTAGACTTTATTTGGATCTATTACTAAACTTGCCTTTTCTATTGGTACATGTTTCTTTTCACCTACCAATATTTTGATTATTGTAGTTTTAATGTTTTAATATCTGGCATGGCTAACTTGCCTTATTATTATTTGTACTTTACAGTTTATTGACTATTCTCTCTCCGTATTTTTTTTTTTGTTTGCTTGGTTTTGGGTTTTGCCACACTGGTGATGCTTAGGGCTTACTCTTGGTTTTGTGCTTGGGGTCATTCTTGGAAATGCTCTGAGGACCATATTCAGAGCCAGGAGCCTAAGGATGGTAGGCAGCGTGCAAAGGAAGAAAGTTCCTTACTCCCTGTACTATCTTCAGTCCTAGTGCATATTTTTACTCTTTTCACCCGATATGAACTTTGGAGTCACTTTATGTGGTTTTGGGGGCAGAGGTGGGAGTTATGAAGACATGCTTCAAACTAGCTTGCATTTTTTGCTTTATTTTGGGGTCACTCCTGGTGATACTCAGGGCTTACCCTGCTTCTGTGCTCAGGGGTCACTACCGCCAGTTCAGGAGACCATATAGGGGTGCTGGGTATCAAAGCCCAGGTAGACTGTGTGAAAGGAAAGCACCCTACCTGCTCTATTATTGCTCTGGCCCTGGTTCCTTCCATTAATTTAATTTTGTTTTGGGACCACAACCAGTGGTGCTTAAGGGACCAAGGAGAGACAAGGGATTGAAGCCAGAGTCCCCAGCCTGTGAAGTGTGTCATACGGACTGAACTCCCTCCCTGCCCCTTCTATTTTCAGTTGACAGGGAGAGATTTAGTCCAATTTTCCATCTTAAAGCTGGCTGCTGGGGTTGAGGCAGCTGGGAAAAGGAAAAGCCTCTGGCAAGTTTCCTAAAACTCTTTACCCTACTCCTTGTGAAAATTTTTCCAGGTGTCTTCAATGTCTGTCTGGAAGTTGTTGAATTTTCCATGGGGTTAGGACAGCTGGTAGAATGAGTCTCTATAGATTGAGCCTGCATTTCTGAAAAAAAAAAAAAGTTTTGTTGCAGAGTTTCTTAAGTCTTTGGGTTTGGTATAGGTATATACATAATCATTTGTAGTTTGTATTTTTATACATTATTTCTATAATATGATGTGGGTTTTGTAATGTGTTTTTTTTTATCTCAGTCACTCTGTGTTCCTTTTCCATCTAAGTTCTTCTTAATATTAACTTTTAACAGTCTTATTTCTGTAACTTCACTGAGAGAAAGTACTTCCACTTACCATCTTCATCAGCAAGAAGGAAAGATTCAAGGGTTCTTTCTGGGAGTGGAGGTGGTGAAGGAGAAGAACGATCTTCCTGGATATCTGTAATAAACACTTTTTAAAAGTGGGGAAAAATCGAACTATTACAAGTCATAAGTCATGACCCCTCTTTTGTTTGACATAACTTTTATTTTGATAACAAATGTAAAACCTAATGTACTCTGTAGACTAACTCCAATTTTATTTTTTTGGGTGTGTGGGGAGTGAAGGAAAATAGTTTTTATTGAAACTTACTTAGAAAGTTGCCAGAGTTAGTGGAAGAGAGGAAGGATGTGTTCAAGAAAGAACACAAATTTGAATGAGCAAGCAAATAAGAAAAGAGAGATGTAAAGATAGCAAATAAGATATGTGTTCAAGGAAGAACACAGGCTTGAAGAATAAGCTTAACTCCATATTTAAAAAATAATAATTTTCATGAAAAGGCATCTTGGAAAGAATGTTTAAATTTTTTTTACTATAACACCGTGAGATATACAATTACAAAAGTGTTCATATTTGGGTTTCAGTCATACGGTGTTCCAGCACCCATCCCTCCACCAGTGCCCATTTCCCACCACCAATGTCCCCTGATTCCCTCCCTCCCCAGCCTGTCTCTATGGCAGGCAATTTTCACTCTCTTCTCTCTCTCTTTCTCTCTCTCTCTCTCTCTCTCTCTCTCTCTCCCTTCTCTTACACACTGTGACTTGAAATACATATATTTAGAGGTTATCATGTATATTATCCTTTTTGTCTACTTTCAATGCTCAGTTCTACGCTGGTATTATCATTTACAATAATTATTAGTACACTGTTCCGTTCTCTGTATTACATAACCTCTGGCTCCCACATATTTGCAGTAGGTTCTACCCACTGACAAGACCTCCTGATCCATGTTTTGTCTGGCCTTGGATGTTGGTATCATGCTATTTTTTATATCCCACAAAGAAATGCAGTCATTCTATATCTGTCCTTTTCCCTCTGGCTAATTTTACTCAGCATCATCCTCTCTATGTTCATCCATTTATAGGCAAATTTCATAACTTCTTTTTTCCTAATAGCTGCGTAGTATTCCATTGTGTAGATGTACCACAGTTTCTTTATCCAGTCATCTGTTCTCAGGCACTCTTATTGTTTCTAGATTCTGGCTATTGTGAATAGTGTTGCTTTGAACATAGCAGCGTAGATTGTGTTTCCACTGAGTGTTTTTGGTCTCATGGGGTATATTCCCAGAAGTGGTATTGCTGGGTCAAATGGAGCTCAATTTCTAGTCTTTGGAGGAATGTCCATATTATTTTCCCCAAAGGCTGTACCAGTTGACATTCCCACCAACAATGGATGAGAGTCCCTTTCTCCCCACATTGGAAAGAATTTTTTGTCACTGGAACAAAGTCTGTATATTAAAACACATTAAGGAATAGTTTCTAATTTCATTGGTATAGTAATTCTGTTTGGTAAGTTTAAAATATTTTAAAATTTTCCATAGTAAATAACTTTAATGAAATAGGTTTTCTTTTCTTTTAGGTTTTTGGGTTTTTTTTGGGAAGTAGTTTTCTAAGGGTTATGTATAAAGGAGCAAAATCCTGAAATCCTGTCTTCACCCTATCCATAATAGAACAAAAAACTGGTAAAACTAGAAATAAGTTAATAAATAATAGAAGCTATTGTTGTAACTATGTTATTTTTATATGAATTATTCTAAACTTAATGATTCATTCTTACAGTATAAATTCTCGGGACTAAATGTCACAAACCAAGGAAAAGTTTTTACCTGATTTGATACTCCGGTGTTTTACACTCTAAAAAAGAGAAAGAGAAATGAAAAAAGAATATATCCTGAAATGTATGAACTCAAGGCAAATATGTAAGATATTATGTTTCATATTCCTTAGAGAGAGATATGAAATGCTGACTCTATTTTTCATTAGGTTATAAGTGGCTGAATTATGAAAACATTCTTAACTCTTACAGTGATTGTTTTGGGAGGGGCATTTGGGGACACACCTGGCAGTGCTCAGGGGTTACTCTTGGCTCTGTGCTCAGGAACCACTCCTGGCATATGGGGACCATATGGGGTGTCAGGGATGGAACCCAGGTGGGTCACTAGATTCAAGGCAAGTGCCTTACCCACTGTACTATCTCTCTGGCCCCTCTTTCAGTGACTTTTATGTGGCATGAAAGTTGATCCTAAATTAGTCCTTTTTTGACTTTTTCCTACTCAGAACATTTTTCTGAAATTTTGATTGATTTAGTTTCATTACTTCTCTAATGTTCTTTGCTCTGGGAGTTGCTGATTTAAAACAATTACCTGTTTGCATAATATTAGTAGTAATAATTACTACTCATAAATTTAAACTATGACTAAAAAGGCATAGGATCAGTGATGCAATTCAGTGTGACCTACTTTGTATGCATGAGACCAAGGATTCAATCAAATTCACACGTTTGCCTACTAGCATTGCAACTGTAGTCACTTTTCAGTGTTTGGTTAGGTAATGACTTTTTTTTGTTTGTTTCTTTTGCTTTGGGACCACACCCGGCAGTACTCAAGACTTACTTCTGGCTCTACATTCAGGAATCATTCCTGGCAGGTTTGAGGGATTGATTTAGTTTAATTAAATCATAGCACCAGGTTTGAGGTGTGAGGGATCAAACCTGGTTCAGCCATGTGCAAGGCAAGCAAGAACCTTAACCATTGTACTATCTCTCTGGTCCCTAATGATTTTTCTAATCTCTAAACCATTTTAACTTTTTTCTTTCTTTCTTTCTTTCTTTCTTTCTTTCTTTCTTTCTTTCTTTCTTTCTTTCTTTCTTTCTTTCTTTCTTTCTTTCTTTCTTTCTTTCTTTCTTTCTTTCTTTCTTTCTTTCTTTCTTTCTTTCTTTCCTTCCTTCCTTCCTTCCTTCCTTCCTTCCTTCCTTCCTTCCTTCCTCCCTCCTCCCTCCCTCCTCTCCCTCCCCTCCCTCCCTCCCTCCCTCCCTCCCTCCCTCCCTCCCTCCCCCCCTCCCTCCCTCCCTCCCTCCCTCCCTCTCTTCCTTTCTTCCTTTCTTTTTGACTGGGGATTCTCCCAAGTAATGTTCAGGAACCTGGGGCCGTTTCTGTCTATGTAGGCAGAGACACTCTCTCACGTGGACCTGGCAAAGTCATGCTCCTTGAGCCCAGGAGTTCACAGAACCAGCAGGGCTCACGTGGCAGAGTTGAGGGGGCCATGCAGTGCCAGCTGTCAAATCTGGTGCATAGTCTTGTAACCCCTGAGCATTACCAGGTGCGACTCCAAACCAAAACCAAAACCAAATCAAACCAAACCAAATCAACCAAGGAGTGGGACCCCTACCTGTAGAATTGAAACGAGGAGGATCAGGGAAAACAGCCACTGACCTTGCTTGGTCTAAGTCTCACAGTATCATCGAATTTCATTGATTCCGTTGTTCCGCTCCATTCCAAGGATGTACCAATTTTTTGTATTCAGTGTTGAAGGTAAGGATTTGGGAACACTTGATAAGGCTTCTCCTGAAAAACCATTAAAAGGAAAAGAGGTTCAATTCTTAGGAATGTGATGATTCTTCTATAAAACTACAGTAACTCAGCGCACAGAACATTAAAAAGGACATGAAAAGGAAGAATTTGGATAACACACACTTTGTTTTATGTTCTCTGACTCACACTCACCGGCCTCCTCTACAACGATGAAAGATTCAGGCGTCCGTGCAGGAAGGGGAGGAGGAAGCTCTTCATCTGTCCGTGGAGAAGTTACTATCCAAAATGCAAGAAGTATAATGACAGTTTTCAATTAGAAAAATAAAAAAAAATTCTTACATGCTAATCTTGATGTAAATCCATCAAGCACTATTACAATATTGAATTTAGGACTTGGGAGATAGCTCAGAGGGTTGAGCCAATGCCTGCCTGTGGAGGGCCCACATTCAATTCCCGGCTTCTCCTGGTCTCTGGGCACCGCCGGGCAGCCTCCATGGTCCCCTGTCATTGCTGGGCTTGAGTAGTGCCTGGCCAGGATCAATAGGAATATCCAGGGGCCCTCTCCTAACTCCAAAGAAAACATCTCTCAGGAAAAATAAAAACAAAGTAAATCTTGTTTTCAATTGCAAATATAGCAGGGTTTTTCTCTTTCCATCCAATATGTATTCTTTTAGGAGCTCAAAAAGTATTTTATTGAATTTGCCTATAAATGGATGGACATGGAGAAGATTATGTTGAGTGAAATTAGCCAGAAGGAGAGAGACTGATACAGAATGACTGCATTTATCTGCATAACATAAATATATATGTACATATTATGATACCAATATCCAAGGTCAAGTGAAACATATATCAGGAGGTCCTGTCAAAGGTGGAAATTATCACAAACTTTGGTGTGGGAGTCAGAGGCTAGGTAAGACAGAAAATGGAACAGTGTGCTAACAATTGTCGAGGGTACTAATGCCAACCTAAAACTGAGCATTAAATAGAGGCAAAAGATACACATGACAACCCTTTAATGTATGTTCTGTAATCCATAGTCTGGAGGAAGGAAAAGAGAAAGAGAGAGAAAGGGAAAGAAATAAAGAACCTGCCATGGAGGAGGGCTGGGGAGGGGGAGAGGGAACCGGGGACGTTGGTGGTGGGAGATGGGCACTGCTGGCAGGATGGGTGCTGGAACACTGTATGACCAAAACCCAAATATGAACTTTTTAATTGTATATCTTTGTAATTGTAAAAATAAAAAAATTTTAAAAAGTATTTTTATTGAGTATTTCTGAGTATTAGCTCAGATAATATAAAACATTAATTTTGAAAGCAGTAGGTTTCTACATAACTCTGTGTTTTTACATAACTCTAATTTTACGCAGAACAGAACATTGTAGAATATGTTGAAATTTCAAAGATTCAGTTTACTAAGTGACTTGATTTGGCTTGACATCCCGTTGTTCATCAATTTCCTCGGAGCAGGCGCCAGTAACATTTCCATGTGACCCTATCACGTGCCAGTGTAGCCCAATCTGTATTAAGGGCTCTTTCAGAGTCAGGAAGATAAACATTTTTTTTTTTTGCTTTTTTGGGTCACACCCGGCCATGCTCAGGGGTTTCTCCTGGCTCTGCACTCAGGAATTACTCCTGGCGGTCCTCGGGGGACCATATGGGATGCCAGGGATCGAACCCAGGCTGGCATGGGCCGGCCATGCAAAGCAAAATGCCCTACCCGCTGGGGCTATCGCTCTAGCCCAGATAAACATTTTTATTACTGGTTTTGGCATATCGAATACGCATTGGACAGCTTGCCAGGCTCTGCCATGCGGGCGGTATACTCTCAGTAGCTTGCCAGGCTCTCAGAGTAAGCAAAGTAAGCAAACAATAAAAATATTAGTCATTCTCTCTCTCTCTCTCTCTCTCTCTCTCTCTCTCTCTCTCGTTCTTTTTTTTTCTATCAGTGACAGGAGTTAAACTTAGGACTCCCACTCTCTTTATCACTTCATTAGTTCTTTGAATTAAAAAATTATATCTTGATTTGGGGGCACACTTGGAGGTGCTCAGGGGCTAGTTCTGGCTCTGTGTTCAGGGTCTCTACCAGTAACACTCCGTCACTATGCAGTGCCCAAGACCAAACCCAGCTCTCCCACCCCTAAAGCACGTGCTGCTGTCTCTTGTGTCACCCCCCCCGGCACCACTCTCTTCTTTATTTCACAAATACTTTTTTTGGAGAAGGGAACACACTTTCGGCGATGCTCAGGAGTTACTCCTGGCAATGCATGGGGAACCATAAGGGATGCCAAGGATTGGGTCGGCCGAATGCAAGGCAAGCACTCTGTCTTCCGTTCGTCATCGATTTGCTTGAGCGGGCACCAGTAACATCTCCATATGTCCTGTCTGATGCTAGTAGAGCCCAAGGGCACCTGCTTGCTCCGGGAACATAAAGAGCCTCAAACCATTCCATCAGGTCATGGGAATGAGGTCTATAATTGTTACTGGTTTTGGCATATCAAATGCGACACGGGTGAGATGACTACAAGAGTATGCTACCCGCAAGCACTCTACCTACTGTATTAATGCTCCCTCCTCTAGTTTCACAAATATTAGTAAGGTGGGTATTTTCAGGGGTTTCTATTCTATCGTTATTTTTAAAAATAGAATTTTTACTTTGTTCATAGAACATTTTAAATGCTATTATAAGAAGTGCCACCAGATGGCAGATGTGTCAAAGTTACCCATTTGAAATAGGACATTTTTTAATAAGGCTGCTCAGAGAAGGTATCCCAAAAAATAAAATTCCTTTAAGCTTTAAAATAAGATAAAATGCTAAAATAGCATAGGATATTTTGTAACAACACTGCGTGTATATGTATTAAAACACTGTGCGGGACTGGACCCATAACACAGCAGGTAAGGCCTTGCATGCAGCCAAGCTAGGTTTGAACCCCAGCATCTCACTGTACAACAGGCTTGTACCATAGGGACTGAGTATCTGAGTGTGTCACCCTCTTTCAATTCTGCAGAAAACAAAAGCTAAACTTGCTCTTTGTTTTCCTCCTATATTGGGGGTTGGGCACCCCCTGCTGTGCTCAGGGCTTACTCTGGCTCTATGCTCAGGAATCACCCCATGTATGTTCAGGGGACACATATGAGAGCCCTTTCTCTGCTGTACTCTCTCTGGCCCCAGCTCTTTATTTTATTTTATTTATTTATTTATTTTTTTTGCTTTTTGGGTCACACCTGGCTATGCTCAGGGATTACTCCTGGCTCTGCACTCAGGAATTACTCCTGGCGGTGCTCGGGGGACCATATGGGATGCCGGGGATCGAACCCGGGCCAGCAAGGGGCGGCGTGCAAGGCAAGCGCCCTACCCGCTGGGCTATTGCTCCGGCCCCCCAGCTCTTTTTTATTTTCTACATCATCTTCCATATCAAACTAGTATAATGAGCTCTACTTGGCTCATTTCAAATCACTTGAAAACAAAAGTAATATGTGTCATAGGCAAAAAACCCAAACTTTGCAAAGTATGGAAATACCGGTGTATATAAGATTAAAATCCCAGACAGAACATTAAACTCATTCTCATCTACTTAGGTACTACAAATGCACAACAGGAAATCAGGTCCTACATTTAGCTTCTGCAGGAAGAGAATTAAATTCTCAGCCATCTGTTCAACTCATTACAGTCACATGGTTATATGATTAAAATTCTGAGTGACCGTGTGGTGCTGTTGAGCTGCTCTCTAAGAGCTGACATGACTTCTGACGCATTCATTTCTTTCTTTCATTTTTTTCTTTTTGGGTCACACCCAGCAATGCTCAGGGGTTAATCCTGGCTCTGCACTCAGAAATCACTTCTGGCAGTGCTTGGGGGACCATATGGGATGCTGGGAATTGAACCCGGGTTGGCCGCATGCAAGGAAAATGCTCTACGCACTGAACTCTCTCTCCGGCCTCCTGATGCACATTTCTGAGAGCAAGCATAATCTTCTTGGAACACTCCTGCTGTCCTGGTTCCTGTACCACATCTGACTGCTTCCATGGTTTCCTGTTTTATGGAATGGTGCATGTTTCTATCGCTGTGTTCAAATGATTACCTTAGTAAACTCTTGAAACATTTTTTCTGAGGAGAGGGAAGAAAAAGGAGAAAGATGCAGAGAAAAGCAAGGACAGAAAAAATGGGGAAGGGGCCGGAGCGATAGCCCAGTGGGTAGGGCGTTTGCCTTGCGGCCGGCCTAAGCCGGCCCGGGTTCGATCCCCGGCATCCCATATGGTCCCCTGAGCACCGCCAGGAGTAATTCCTGAGTGCAGAGCCAGGGGTAACCCCTGAGCATTGCCAGTGCGACCCAAAAAGCAAAAAAAAAAAAAATGGGAAGAGACACACATCTTCTATAGAAATAGAGTGAAATTGAGGAATCTGGAGGCATGACTTAGTGCTTTGCATGCATGAGGTCTTGAGTTGGATGGAGGTCAGTGGAAACATTTCTCCAGAACCTCCACTTTGACCCAGGGGCTCTCTAGCAAAATAACACAGCATCAACAAATGAAAGAGAAAGTTACCTACAATTTTATTCGTTTGTTTTTTAACTTACCTCCAATTGCTATCTCTTGCTTCAGTGGTAGGGGGGAAATTAGTTGCATGATTCAGTGCTAAAGAGTCGTGTGAACTCTGATGAGAAAAGAGAGTTGTAGCAGACGTTGACAAAGAACAAGGCAAGACAGTCTCATTTTGCTTCTCAGGTAAGTCCAGCGACATCTTAGAGGCCAGTACTATTTGGAGACAATGATAAGAAATAAGGATCTTCTGCTAAGGACATGTAGGAATATTCATTGAAAGCGTGGGACTCGTGCCATTCTCCTGCAGAGGCATTACATGCTTGGTGCTTACAGTCACATGAGAGCGAATAATTTAGTTCTGCTGAAGAAAGATGGGTCACTTTTTTATTCTGATTGAAAGAACAATGTGGTTGAGAGTTCAAGTAAGGAAAGGTTTCCTTCCTGTCCAAGTCTTTTGTGTCTTTTTGTTGGAAAAATTCAAAGGGAGTTGATTTAGTCCTCATTATCAACCCCTTTGAAGGGAAGCATTCTGCTGTTGCCTTTGCAGATGTAGAATTAGGATAT